>NW_020868440.1:212542-215042 GCF_003789085.1 Penaeus vannamei | reverse complement strand
TTATTGTTGTTAGAATGTCAATATTAACAATTGCATAAACAATAACAAATATCTATAGTAATAACAATAGCTTTAGCAATAACAAAAATAACATATTTAGCAATAACAAAAACAATATTTTCTATTATAGTCATGAATATTATTATAATCACATTGATAAAGCAAAAAATAAAGACAGAATTAGGTTACTGAATATCGCGTGCCAAGTAGCATGCCACGCTGGATGATCAGCTGATAAAAATCAAAGGACAAATATTCAGCATCATAATATAAACACATAAATGAAAGGAATAGCATACGCTGCATATCAACAACAAATTGAAAAATCAATAGAAATACTGAAGTGTAGGTAGCAAATCTGGTATATTTTATACACCTGCGTTGGAATAAAATGAAAAATAATGTATCACGTGTGCTCGGTAAGTCTAGAGAAAAGAAAACGAGACCGAGCATGAAACAAAGACAGGGGGGACTCGTGCAAAACCTTTTTCTAGTGAAGAAAAAAAACTTGATATCAGAATTGTCCATTTTTACTTATCTATTTTTATTTTATTATTATTATTATTATCATTATTTTTTTTTAAGCAAAGCACCAAACCAATATATATTAATCATTTGAAGAAGTAGAAAAGTAACAAGAATTACTTTCAGGGGGGTGAAAGCTTAGAATAGGATGACTCATCGAATTTAGATCCAGTTTGAAGTGATGCAGAACTTAACGAGTATGCATATTCATTTGAAGGCATGGAACAAGTTTCTTTAGCTCTAACGTTCATTAGAAAAGAAAAGCTAACGAATTTCATCACTTTTTATATACATACATATTTGGTTTTTAAATAAATAATAAAGTTATCGATTTTGGTATGGATGGCAGGTAGCTGATAATATGAAGACTTCACACAATGATCGAAAACTGAAGACTTTTGTTATACCCCCCGCTTTCTCTCTTCTCCTCTCTCTCTCTCTCTCTCTCTCTCTCTCTGGTTGTCCCATTATCATTCTCCTCCTTTTCCCATTGCCTTCATAGCACATGCTCCCTTTCCGGCGCTAACCGCACAGTACGCAGTTGCTACAACACCCACGATCAGACACTGTCTTGATAACCGTCGCACAGGTGTTCCGCCGATGCTGCAGCAATGGCCGCGGTGGTTGGGCTACGTATTCTGCGTTTCTTGCTGAAGGAGAGTTACGGGAGATAATCTGAATAAACACAAGGAAGACTGTAAAAAATATGAAAAGTTTTGGTTTAAGTCAAGAGTTGTATATATATATAAAGAAATCAGAACTCTTAGTGTTCAGAAGCGCTAGTGAACAACACTCTCCATGCACTTTCACGGGTCTGATATGCTATGAAAAACACGTTTCGATCAACGGGGTCCATATTAAGTATATATATATATGTGCGTGTGGTGTGTGTGTGTGTGTGTGTGTGTGTGTGTGTGTGTGTGTGTGTGTGTGTGTGTGTGTGTGTGTGAATATATATATTAATATATATATATATATATATATATATATATATATATAAAATATTCACATAATATATATATATATAATATATATTTATTTCAGAAACATTTTTCTACAGACAATTTCAATTATATCTATCTTATTGCAATATAAGGATGTCAGTAATAATACAAAACAGAACAAACACAGATCTACTTATGCGCGTATTGAAACCCAAAACACACACACACACAAGCCCATCGTGAAAGCCAAATACAATGATAACTAGAGAGCGCATACCTCCGCCAAAGCAACAATGTCGCTGATGCAATAAAAATATCCACAGTAAAATAATTACATTTAAACCACCCTCCTCAAGTACACAGGTGACGTCAGCAACATAACCTCATTAAAAAAAATCCTGTATCCGGATCAATATCTAATGTAATCTAAGCTAGGCTAAGACACACCTCTGGTATTTATTTATCTATTTATAAAAATAAAAATCTGTTCATAACTTTTTGGGTTACCCTGCTAACAAACGAACAAATATCCGGATCTAACAGGCTAAGACACACCTCTGGAAAAAAAAAATTGAAATGCTGTACATGACTTTATGAGTTACCCTGCTAACCAACGAACAAACTAACTCGACAAAAACCTAATCTTGTCGGAGGTAAAAATATGAAACGAGAAAAAGATAAGACCTAAAAGAGGCAAACACAAAAAATGCATACATACATACATATAATATATTATATATATATTATATATATATATTATATATATATATATATATATATATATATATATATACACAAGAGGTGTTTATTAAAGATTTCCTCTGATCCACTTCTGCTTATCCTAGGAGGCTGAAATTTCACATGCATAAAGATAGACATCTCTATGGACCATGTGTTGATTTCCAGCCCATTACACATAACACATTTTCTGTTACAGCAGTGAAGCCTGCGGTCCACAGGATGCATTTGAAGTTACTTCAGAAATCAGTGCATCGTCTTGGAAGTGTTTACTCTTCAAAAATTACTTCATG
>NW_020868440.1:190042-205042 GCF_003789085.1 Penaeus vannamei | reverse complement strand
GACACACACACACACATCACACACTACACACCACCACACCACAAACGACACACACACACACAACGAACACAATCAGCTCTAATATATTTATAGATTAGAGATATGAGATAACATTAAGATATATAATATATTATATATATGAGTGAAACAGTATTAGGAATACTAAGAAGAGAACATAAGAATATTAAAGTAAATAATATTGAATATATTTATATGCTAGACTATATATATTATATAAGGACATAGTATTATCATTATCAATATAGTCATGATTAACTTAAGTAAGTATATAGACATAGTAAGTGACATAATAATAGACAGATATAATAATGATGGTAGACTATATATATATGGTATAAACAGTATATTCTAAAAGATAATAAGCAGTATATATAGAAATACATAGATAAGGCATTAAGACAGATAAAGTAGTAGACTATATATAATAGGATTATATAACAAGATTATTATTCATTAATATAAATAGACTAAGTAAATATAATATTATATATAGACATATAGTAAGTGCATAGGATATCAAGAATAATGATAAGATCGGATAAATACTATAAGTAAAACAGTGAATAAATTATACTATATAACACGATATAATTAGCTTACAATGAGATGCTAGAATGAACGATTCTTACTCTCTTATTATACCCTTATCTACTCTATCACTTACTCACTATTACACTCATAGTTATAAATAGGTATTTGATTGTATATTATCAATTATGTAAATATATATATATATATTATAGTAAATATATATATATAATAAGAGTAAAAGAGTTAATAATAAGGCATTAATACGTAATATGATCTTATCCTATCTTACATATTATTTATAATCATATTAGTATAGACATGTGACTATAATTATATAAATATAATATTACGTATATACATTCACTATGATGTATCTATGTGATATATATAGTGTTCTTCCTATAGTACTATCTATATACTACATAACATTTCTTTTTATATATATTATATCATAGCATCTTGATTAATATTATAGTACATATAATACACTATTTTCCCTTAATATATGATTCATTAAATTACTATATGACCATTATTACACACTTTAGTATATAGTGAGTGAGTGAGTGAGCGTCATTATTAGATTATATCTGTTACCTGTCTTTAACCTAATTATATTTATATTATTATATATCTGTCTATGCTACCCTCTATGTTTAACAATAAAAAATATTCTCTATTATATCATATTATAATTATATTAGTATCTGTTAATATTTTATATCATACTTACGATCTATAACCTTATATATAATTATATATACTGTTAATCATTATACTATATGTGATATACTAATATATATACATACTCGTATAGTTATCTTAATTAACCTCATTATTCTTTAGTATCTTAGTTTCTCACTATAGATCTTACATTTTATTATATCTATGTATTACTTTCTATTTATTTACTGTTACTTTAATTAGCCTTCACTATTGTCTATACATTCTCTATCTTTTAGTAATATGTATCTATATGTATGATTTATATATACTCACTGATTTCATACACCTATTATATCTGTCTCTATTACTTAGTACCATCGCTTTTCACTATATATTATATATATACTAATTCTATCATAATATCACTACGCTCTAGTCATATATATATTACATAATTTACTATTAATACTATACCTAATTCTCTGTATACTATTAATTATATACTATCTATATCTCTATATATGTTATACACTAGTCTAATTAATTAATATCTATTATTATATATACACTCTATCTCTGTCTACTCTATATTATACTATATACTTACTACTATTAGTACATTCTCATATAGTACTAATTGCATTATATATTCTCTTAATCTCTAGTTACTCTATATAATATATTATACATATATATACATCTATCCTATATCTGTATACTCATTATAATTATAATCTATTATATTCTCTATGTCTTAGTCTCTTAATATTACTTAATATTCATTACTTAGTTACTATTAGTTATACCTATTCACCACACTAACACACATACAACACTCACCATATATCTTATCATGTCTTAGTCATATATATCTATTATAATTATAATCTATTAATTACTATCTTAATATACTATTATCACACACTTAGTATATTTACTTACCTATGTATAATACTTAATATTCATTTACCATTTTATAATTTCTGTTACTATAATATCTATATATAACATATATCATAATTATACTGCTATTACTTCATGTATTCTCTGATATATATACTATATCTCTTTACTAATATGTTTATATGTATATATGTATATTACTTATGATACCTATCGTTATTTTACCATCTATTAGCATTTACATCTGATACATATCATACAATATACTATCACTATCTCATATATCATACACTTACTTAGGTCTATAATAGTATTATCTATCTCTTAGTCTTCATTATATATAATCTATCTCTCTGTTCTATTAATTAATATCTATAGTTTATCACTCTTATATCTATACTGTCTTTATATATCTGTAATCTCTTATTATACTTTCATGTCTTCTATATTTAATCTCACTATTATGATTCTTATACTATTCTCTTGTAATCTATCTCTTTATATTACATATACTGTATGTCTTATTATATATAGTTCACTATTACACACTTATCTATATAATCACTATATATTTACTTGTCTATTATCTAATATCTATCTACTTCTTATTCTCTTATGAGTATTCGCGTTATACTCTTATATGATATATATTATATGTATAATTATTATAACATATCTAATGTAATATATTGGAAGTTATATATATATTATAATTCACTTATTATATATATGTATTTATATATATGCGATCTATATAATCATATTACTGTATAATCAATTATGATGCCTCATATACTACACTATACGATATGTACATATACTATATTAATGAAATTACTGTCAGTATCTTATACTGTATATGTATATCTATATAATGTATCTTAATATTTATCTATCACTAATGTATCTCTTATCTTATAATCATCTATTATGTAATCTTCTATACAATGTAATATATCATGACTCACTATTCTACTTATAATTTTCATTCATTCATATATAATCTATATTATCTTATTAATACCAAGTGAATCTAGAATTACTTACTTAAATATTATATCACTCATGTCTATTCTCGTGGTCTCTAAGATATTATCTATCATTATATCTATTTTAAAAATAATTATCTATCATTCGACTACTATATTATCATTCAGCCTTACCTTATTGCCGTTATATTGTATCACTATATTATACACCCTGTATACTTCTTATATTCATTATAAACTGCGATTTACAATAGTTATACTATCTGTTATATGTCATATGTCTTATACTATTTCACTGGTATTATTAGTTATTCATTCTGTCTCATGTATCTGTATTATATCTGGTCTACTAGTTTTCATCTTAGTATCTATAACTTATATGAGTATTATTTATCGTCTATTATCCACTTAGTCTTTATTACTTTATACTATCTCTCTATTCGATCCATTATCTATCTACTATTCATCATTACCTACCTCTCTATTATTATACTCATCATATACAATTCACTTTCGTCTATCACATTTCATCATTTACTTCTTATACCATACCACCATCTCTATATTACTATCTCTTTACCATCCTCACTTTATCTCTTATATATCATTATCATTATAGTATACTATATGACTCTTCTAGTTATATGAATATAATACTATTTTATTCCACCCCTCTTTCTTATTTTCTCTCACTCCATCTCTTTACCTAATTCATTTTATTACTATATCTAACTGACCCATACTATCTCTCATTATTACTATTCACTTTCGTCACCACTACTATATCATCCATCACTCTTACTTCTCTTTAATATTCACTTACTTCCTCATATTACATATCATATAATACTAATTAAAATCTTTCTTTACACCTATTATACTCTCTCAACTGATATCTAATAATATGTATTATTACTATGCCTATTCTCCTCTATTTAACATCATGACTCCTCAGTTGCTCATCTTACTCATACTTCTCATATGGTCTCCTACCACTCTTGTGTTTACTTCACTAAATATACTATACTATCCTCTCTCTACCTAATCATATATGTCTATCTCTCATATATCTGTATTATCTCAACCCCCCCTACTTTCACTATCTCTCTTCATTTATACCTATAGGTACCCTTATATGCTTCGCTACACCTCTCTCCTCTCACTGCTCACCTTCTATTCCTACTACTACTTCATCAACTCATTCCTATATCTTCTACCTATCTTATCCCTACTCCATCCCTCCCTTCCCTCATCCCTCTTAACTCCTCTTCTTCTCTCTCTTCCTCTCTCTACTACTATATATCATTCATATCTTATAATCTATATCTATAATCGTATCTAATCTATCTTTCTTATTTAATTATATATATATGTAATGTAATATGTCTATTCATTGAAATAATGCTATTATATAATCTGTTATGTGTATATGTTTATATATTATATATGATATTATATATGCATTATTATTAATGTTTATTATTATATATATATCATTGATCTATATATATATATGTATTAATATTATTTATACTACATATATTAATTATACACTTTACATAAATAAGCATATATACACACCTCACCGATATAAAATATATAGATAATATCAAATTATATTTATCACCTTATTACTATAATGAGTGAGTCAGCTATGTATGTATATATAACATCACTATATATACTACACATAATTAAATAATGATCACTACCACACATTATTACATATGCATGATAAAATCTATACCACTACACATAATACAGTTTCAGACTTATACAGATACATACTTAATTTATTACTCCAAAGATACCTAATTATATATCTGATATTATCTACTTTCCACCTCATAATATCACTATTATTTCTATTTTATTTATTTATTAACATATATATAATATACTATACAATGATTAATTGTGGGAGGGCTTCTATGAAGATACTTTTACCAGTATCACCTTGAGTAATGAAACATATTTTCCAATTACAAACTCCGTCAATCTATATTTTTATACACTCTACCATCATCTCTTGCACGGCCAACGCACCACAACACGCCACTCACACTCCCACCCACACACATACACAGCACAACCACACACCACCACACACAACTTAACACATAACACCTCTCCCGTGCGTGCGTGCGTCTCCTCTTGCTCTCTCTCTCTCTCTCTCTCTCTCTCTACTTCGTCTTCTCTCTGCTCTTTCTTCTCCTCTCTCTTTCTCTCCCAGAGAGAAAACGATAGAAACTAAATGTTGCGGAAACAGATAGACACGGACAGAAGGAAATAATGGGTGAAAATAATAGATGGAAAGCGATAGATGAAATATTACATGGAAAACTTACATAGGTAGTGATAGATGGGGAGTGAGGGATGGAAAACGATAGATGGCATGTGACACGTGTGAAACAGTTGATGGGTAAAGATATGTCAGGGGCGTGGCTCTGAGTCTCGAAACGCAAAGTTAATACTATAAAGTTATTCTAAAATTCAACTTTTGAATACATCTGCCATGATATAATGTAGACCTCACAATTGTAACACTAATAGACATATGATCACCCGGATGTATTTTGCGTTAATGGATGGGATATATTTTAAGTACAAAAATAAAACTTACAAAAATAAAACCTACTATTCATTTAAAGAAATATTTAGGCCTATAATCGTAAAATTACACCTACACGTCTCTGACAGGGCTGATGGGAATCTTCGCACACACAATTTCTTCCGTAGTCTCACAAAAGGGTGAGACTACGAAGAGCTTCATACATATCCAACGCCTTTTTCTTAAGATAATATTAAGAGCGCTATCATGACACGTTCGCGTTTACTTGTTTTGCTATTGTTGAGGAACGAACTATCGTTTTTTAGGATTTTAGGCTACCCCTCTGTTTGGGAGAGTCATGTGATGTCACTTACAAAGGTGTTCAAAATTACACCACTTAGAAAGTTAATTTTGGATAACAAACAAAGTACTGTCATTAGGGATGCAATAAGTCAGTCTGATGACACCTAACCCTACCTTATTAATACGGTCTTTTTATAATATTCATTTTTCACATTCAATGTGTGAAACGCCAGTGCAAGCTGAAAATAACAAAAGGCAAGCTAGATGATAACGATAGATGATAAACGATGTATAGAAAATGACAGTACATGATACACGGGGAAAACAAGGGATAGAAAACGAAAAGTGAAAAATCAAGGATGAAAAACGACAGATTGAAGTGTCTGTCAGTTAGTCACAACAGTCCCCCTCGTAGAGAAACATCGTTCCAGAAACGACCATAGTGGCTAAGTACCATCCTTTGATGAGTATTATCACATATCAATTGATTAGTTTCAAGAAAAATGACAACTTGGAAAAAGCCAATCCACCTATTTTATCAATTATCATACATCATACAACCTTGTCAGCAACCACGACACCCTATATTTCAAAAAAATAAATCGACAATAAACTTTTCAGGAACATACACCGCTGTCGGTGTAATCAGGGATGTACAAGATACATAACCGTGACTGATAAAAACTAAAGTTATGAGGAAGCAAATGTTATAACTGAAACTGTGTAAAAAAAAAAAAAAAAAAAAAAAAAAAAATGTCGATTGCGACACAGCCCTCCCAGCCGTACGATTACATTGCGTGCAAAGCAATTTCCTGTTGGTTTCATCCATTGTTGTTATCTTGGACTTTCTAGTATCGGGATATAAGTGGCTGGTATTCCATAATCATTTTATGGGTCTTACTTTGTCCACCAGAGCGAAATCACTTCCGAAGTGGGTTCTCTGTCGGCAGTGTCGGAGTGGGTGTATGTTTGCATTCGTTGATCAAATGAACGTTTGTCTGGAAAATATATATATTTTTTGTGAGGCATCATTGTTGTTACTAATATATATTACTTATTTCTCCATGAAAATTTGATTTAATACGGTATAATCATCACCGTTTGGACCATCAAGTAATAAGCGTGTTTGTAATTATACTACAGTTTTTGTTTAGGTATCATCTTCACCCGGGTGCATGAGAATACCGAAACGGAGCTTGTGGATTATTTTTATCTTTTAATGCAAGAATTTTAACTCAATTTTCATAATGTGGAATTTAATAGTTATTAAAAGCACAATTATTGCATTTAAAGATAAAAATAATCTCCCACCAGTTCCGTTTCGGTCCGTTTTGGCTCCGATTCGGTGTTCTTATGAACCCAAAACGAACCGAATCGGAGGCAACACGGGTCGAACGGGGCTTATAGGAGATTATTTTCATCCTTTAATGCAAGAATTATACCTTATATAACTATTTAAGTCCACATAAAGAAAATTAACATGGTATCTGGCCAGAGAATCGATGATTTATGGAGCAAAATTTTCAGTCTCTCCAGTTTCCGTTTATTTACGGGCGCGGCTATACTGAATGCAAAATTTAAACTCGCAGATTCCCTTCGTCAACGATTTGATTTTACATTTTCCAAACACCCAGCCAGCCAATCTTGTATCCAATATGGCCGCACCCGAACACGAACCGAAACAGGAGAGACAGAAAATTGTGCTCCATAAATCATCGATTTCCAGGCCAGATACTAACACAATTTTCATTATAAGAACTTTAATATTTATATAAAGTACAATTCTTGCATTAGGAAATAAAAACAGTCTCATACAAGCTCCGTTTCGGCCCGTTTTCGTGTTCTTATGAACCGCTCTTCCTCATCGAGCTGGAGCGAAGGACCAACATAACGGTTCTCGCCCGGTGACGCGCTAGTCGTGGATCTTCATTTCGGTTTCCGTCACACCCGGGGAGTATCCCGCTCTGCTAAGGGATCCCGAGAGCCAAAACTAGTGTGACCACCCTTTTGCGAAGTTGAAATCGAAATCGAAGTTCTTGGTGCGATTAGTAGAACCAACAAACAGGTGGCCTCTATCAACCTTTCCCACGTGACCACACCGTATAAGATAACAAATTAATCTGCTGAAGAGTGACGTCACTTTTATGGGGGGTACATCCCTTTGTGAAAATAACACTATATTGCTGGGCAAAACAAACAAATACTCCTCTCTTGCAGGTAGGACGGGGTAGCTAAAACTTTTCAAATGTCAGCACAAAAAACTATATATATATATATATATATATATATATTATATATATATATATATATATATATATATATATTTTTTTTTTTTTTTTTTTTTTTTTTTTTTTTTTTTTTTTTTTTTTTTTTTTTTTTTTTTTACACTACCCCATAATATGAAGTAACGTCCCTCATGCTGCATGATGCCCAACCGAAATTCAGCCTTTAATATACGACAAATACAACATACTACAATTAGGTCAGTACGATTTATTAATAACCTATCAACGGCACAATTCATTCAGGAACGTAACAGACGATGCAGGGCAAGCGAAGACAAGAACACGGAAGCGGGAGTATGTCAGGGCAGATAGGGTCATGACACACTTGAAATGTAAACAGTGATAACGGCACGGTTGCAACCCACTTAGATTCCGTGTACAGATAAACAATATCACATTTAATATCAGCTGGGTATAATTTACGGTGAAAATAATAAACCAACTCGTGCAGTCAGTTCCGAACATGGTGTTTGTGCATTCGAAACTCGTCAACGTGTAACAAAATTCGCTGTGTTGTGTCGGCAATACGAATGTTATCGCAAATTTAAGATGCTCGTAGGACCGCGGCTTCAGAGAGCGCTTAGGATACCCCCCCCCCCCCCGTAATCTTATCTGCTGTATGAATCCAAAGACAAAGGGATTAATTCATGATCATCTGGTACCGAGATGCCCAACACCTTGCGTTTACACACACACACACACACACACACACACACACACACCACACACACACACACACACACACACACACACACACACACACACACACACACACACACACACACACACACAGAGGGACAGGGAGGGAGGGAGGGAGGAGAGGAGAGGGAGAGAGAGAGAGAGAGAGAGAGAGAGAGAGAGAGAGAGAGAGAGAGAGAGAGAGAGAGAGAGAGAGAGAGAGAGAGAGGAGAGAGAGAGAGAGAGAGAGATTGAGAGAAGGGAGGAGATAGAGAGTGAGAGTGAGACGGGGGAAAGGGAGCTAGATAGATACAGAGAGGGGGAGAAAGATATAGATAGAGAGGGAGAGAAAGAGAGAGAGAGGAGGTGGGAAAGAGATAGAGAGAGTGGGCGAAAGAAATAGAGAGAGGGGGAGAAATAGAAAGAGGGGAAGATATAAACAGAGAGAAGGAGAGAAAGTGAGGAGGAAGAGATAGATAGAGAGGGAGAGAGAGAGAGAGAGAGAGAGAGAGAGAGAGAGAGAGAGAGAGAGAGAGAGACAGAGACAGACAGACAGAGACAGACAGACAGACAGAGACAGAGACAGACAGACAGGAGACAGACAGACAGAGACTTAAACGTACATAGAGACAGGGGTAGGCAGGCAAGGGCAGAGGCAGAGATTTTAAATAGATATAAAGACTGAGACAGAGATAGACATAGATATTGAGACAGCCATAGATAGAGAGATAGAGACGGAGATAGAGATAGAGAGCCAGAGATAGAGATAGAATAGAGACAGAGATAGATATGAGATAGATATTAGAAGAGATAGATATAGAGACAGATAGATATATAGAGATAGATATAGAGACAGAGATAGAGAGATATATGAGATAGGAGACAGAGATAGAGATAGATTGAGATAGATATAGAGACAGAGATAGAGATAGATATAGAGACAGAGATAGATATAGAGACAGAGATAGAGATAGAGATAGATATAGAGACAGAGATAGAGATAGATATATAGACAGAGATAGATATAGAGACAGAGATAGAAATAGATATATAGAAAGAGAGATAGGACAGAGATATAGAGATAGATAGACAGAGATAGATATAGAGACAGAGATAGATAGATATATAGACAGAGATAGATAGATATAGAGACAGAGATAGATATAGAGACAGAGATAGAGATAGATATATAGATAGATATAGAGACAGAGGATAGAGATATATAGAGACAGAGATAGAGATAGATATAGATATAGAGACAGAGATAGAGATAGATATATAGACAGAGATAGATATATAGACAGAGATAGAGATAGATATAGAAACGGACAGAGACAGATAAAGGTAGACAGGAACAGATCTAAAGACAGAGATAGACATAGAGGCATAGACAGAAAGAGACAGATAAAGGTAGACAGGGACAGAACAGCTCTAAAGATAGAGATAGACATAGAGGCATAGACAGAAAGAGACAGATAAAGGTAGACAGGAACAGATCTAAAGATAGAGATAGACATAGAGGCATAGACAGATAAAGGTAGACAGGAACAGATCTAAAGACAGAGATAGACATAGAGGCATAGACAGAAGACAGGATCATAGACATCATAGACAGATAAAGGTAGACAGAACAGAAGATAGAGATAGACATAGAGGCATAGAGAGATAAAGGTAGACAGGAACAGATCTAAAGACAGAGATAGACATAGAGGCATAGACAGAAAGAGACGGAAACAGACACAGTGACCGAATGCTACATGAGAGACCGGGCAGCGCGGGGAGAGCCGAGACAAAGCAGACGGCGCCTGCAGCTCGCGGACACTCCAGCGCCTTCAGCCGCTCCTGTCACCTGACCTTGAGTAATGACACCTTCCTTAGGTGCTCGACGGTGAACCACAGTGAGTCGCCATGACGTTCTGTCACGCAATCTGGCAGAGACATTCGCGGACTTCGAGTCACGATTATGATGTTAAAAATGAAATATATATTTGTTCTATGTTATCAGGACAGCACCTTCGCTCCCCATCCTCGCAATGTCGAATAAACACAAGAAGACTTTGCTTCAGGCACAGTAATAGTTTCTCCCTGACCTTGACTTGCCTTGAGTTCACACGCTGTCCCATCTCCCTAACCCTTTTCTATGTTCAGCGTCTTTCCCCCTGCTCTGACTGCAGGCCGTCGACAAGCACTACTATTCCTGCTGTTGCTACTAGTACTACTACTATTGCCGCAACGACTATTATCAATCTACCTCATCATGTCACAATAAGCATTAAAGCTACTACAACCGTAACTCTGCTGTCACGGGCTCCGTTACAACAATGAGAAATATCACTCGCCATTATCGTGACGAGCGCGACCGCCGTCTGAGGGCGTGGGACCCTTTAAAACAACTCTTGGCGGCCGTCCAAGGGGCGATTGCTCAATTCTGGTTGCGGTGTCAGCTGTGATATTATGAATAATATTGAAATACTTGTGCATCTATAACGAGAGGATTCGCTTGAGGAATGCTTCCGTCAGGAGGTGCAAGATCGCTGCCGGCTGATAAAAAGACGCAGGGGAAGCGTAGCAAAAGGATTCATTTCTGCTGCCGTGGTTTTCTTCTTTTTATCTGTATTCTATACTTCTGTTCATGTGTTCTCATTTATCATTTTTATTTTTATTTCTATTTTTGGCCAAGATTTCAGTTTTTCCCATAACCTATCCTTGGCATGAGGAAACGTATCACTAATCAGACCCTGGTTGATCGGATTCGAACAAAGGACCAAAGCAGCACCAGTCGCAGACCCTTAGCAGGTGGCATTCGACGCGGCCTGGGGTCACACATCCTCACAACCTCCGACTTAATGATATATCGATTTCTTATCCTTTTTTGGAGTCACGGAATAATGTGTTTGTGGAGGTCATGGAGGTCAAGGTCAAGGGGCGCAAAGGCTGGGTGGGAAGGAGCGGCGGCGGCGGCGAGGGAGCCGGCCGAAGGGAGGCGGGAAATCCTGAGAAGGGAGAGTGCGGGCTGTACGATGATGCTACGCGCGGAGGTCATCGCTCGTGTCGCCGGGGTCCCTGTGGGCGAACGGGGGAGAGGCAGAGACGAATAAACACGGGGAATGGGGGAGAGTGAAAGATGGAGATCTGGGAGGGCGAGGGAGGCAAACAAACCCGGGGGGGGGGGGGGGGGGCGAATTGCTGTGTGACAAAGATTATTGGGATAAAAATCTAGGCAAAAAAGGAGGGAATTCGAGGGAAAGAAATGGCAGGTGTGCGGGGAGAAGTGGCTTTGGAGTTGGATTAATTTGACTATCAAGTGGAGACAAGAAGCGCAGCAGGATTGGACATAAAATTAAGGAGACTTAAAAACACATTCATATAAACAAGACGATGTTGTCGAGATAATGGAGGAAAGAAGAGAGCAACACAGGAAGGCATGATATGAGGAGAGTAAAGAATACTTACGCCTTAAGGTGAGGGGTGAGGAGGGTCTGAGATAATGACATAGAGGGGAGAAGCAGACGCGGCCAGGATGTACTTAAGGTAGCCCGGATGTGCTGTTTACTTTTTCCACCTAATAAGCCCAACATCAGATTCGGTTAGTGACCCAGGTAATCGGAGGACCTCGTTGTTAATTCATCAAATTTTGGCTGGATCTAGATTGCGCTGTCTCTTCGTCTTCCCCTTTCGCATGCGACTGGTGTTACGCCACCTTACAAGAGGATTCACCTTCGTCGTGACACGAGGGGTTTTCTTTCTACTATCAATATAGTATTTGATTTGTTCGCGTGCGTTATGAATTGATGTGGGACCAAAACATAAGGCTTGTCATAATTAAATATGACGTTTATGTGTCACCAGCCTGGCTTGACAAAAACGAGGACAGCGATTATCAGGACAGCCGACAAGGACGCGGGTACATGCGGCGGGCGGAGAGAGCAGGAGGCGGTGCCCGTCCTGCCGCTCCTCAGTCTTGGACCGCCATCCCGACCCTCAACATGGCGCTTCTGACGCTCCTGCTGCTTCATGCCGCCTTCGCCCAGGAATGGAGCCCGCCCATCCCGCCCCTCTCGGAACAGTCGTTCGAAATTGTGGCAGTTCCGCAATTCCCGGACGCGACGGATTCCATCGGCACCATCATCGCCACGGAATTTGAGAGGCAGGTGCCCGTGCTGACGAACAGCCTGCGAGGGGAGGTCTCCTCCATCAGGACCGACATACGGCAGCAGTTCGACTCGCTGAGGAGGCACATGGACACCAAGCTGGACAGGATGCAGCGCGACGCGCCCAACGACGACGACGACGACGAGGAGAGTTCGAGTCTGGGCAAGGTGAGCGCCGCGCACACCGCCACCGCCAACATCCGTCACAACTTGGCCATGGCCGAGCTAAGGCGTCTGGGCGCGGACCTCACGAAGGCCATGAATGAGGAGGTCGGAAAGCTGCGCGAGGAGTTCCGCGCGTCGCTCGACCAGCTCAGCATGCAGGTGCAGAATGCGACGAACGACCTGGCAGAGCAGCTCCAGGAGGAGTTCGCGGTGAAGGCCGACGAAAGCACCAACATGCTGAAGAAGGTATTCTTCCTCACCCGCAACCAGATGGCGCTGATCCAGTCCCAGCTGATCAACATCAGCAAGTCGCTCAGCAGCCCCAACACGGCGCCGAGTGTTCAGAAACCCGTGGTGAAGCCGCTGTCCACTTCTCCCGCTCCTCCGACAGCCATGACGACGGAGGAAATCATTGCGACAACCGAGGTAAACTTTTTCATGATCTCTGGATGAAACAGAAATCTGATTATTCGTATGTCCGTTTTTGTGTAATATTGGTGGATAAGTTTTAAAGATCCACTTTTTAATAATTTCTATAAACCCTATTTCCGCTATCATCCTCCTTAACCAATGACTCCTCGTCCTGTTCCATGACCTCTCAAGTTCCCACTCATTTGTCAAGGGACTCAAGTCCTTAGTGTCTCCGAGGTTCACAGTGCCCTTTGCATCCTCACGGCAGATTGAAGAGCTGCCCCGGGATTGCTACGATGCGCTGGAGAAGGGCAACGCCGTGTCAGGTCTGACGACGATCCAGCCCAATGAGGACATGGATCCCCAGGTATTGCGCATTTTCTGTCGTTCTCTCTTTTACTTCGCCATTGCATCATTACAAGGGACTAAAGCATCTTAGAATACACTTGAAGGGAAACGTAGTCTTGCCGTCGTCCCCGCAGGTCGTGTGGTGCGACCAGGAGACCGACGGCGGCGGCTGGACGGTGATGCTGAGGCGGCAGACGCAGCCGACGCAGCTGGACTTCAGGCAGAACTGGAGGACGTACGCCAGTGGCTTCGGCGATCCCAACGGAGAATACTGGATAGGTAATATCAGACTTCCATAATTAGAATTAGCCTCATTACCGCAGAACGATGTATACTTTGTACTTCTACTTAAGACCTCCCAAAAGCAGAAGAAATGATGCAATTTCCTCCCACACCCGCCAGGGCTGGAGACCTTGCACCAGCTGACGAAGGACTCTACGTACGCGCTGCGGGTCGACATGGCGTGGGAGGATGAGGATTGAGTTTTAAATCGTTCAACCCGATATATATGACCGAATCCTACACTTTTAGAATCACGTTTTTTTCTCTCTCTCAGTCTGCTTCCATCATTCCACACAAAAAAATTATACAGATTTGGAAACTAACATGCTCTCTGTCCCCCTCCCCCTCCCTCCTTCCTCCGCCCACCAGCGTCGGCCCAGAGATGTACGAGCGCCGCGGCTACGAGCTCCAGATCGGCGGCTACAACAAGTCGAGCACGGGCGGCGACGCCATGGAGTACCACAACGGCATGGACTTCAGCACCTACGACGAAGACAACGACGGGGCTTCAGGTACGTCGCTTAACGGGCTCGCTCGGGGGGGAGGGGGGGAGAGGCATTGACATCATAATTGCTTCTCTGGTCTGGACGCTTGACATTTATTTGCGTCGTTTGCCTGACGTAACGCCGTGTGCAACGACGTCTGAACGCGCAGGTTACGTCTTCGCGGTTATTCTTTGTTTTTGTGAAGATTTTTCCTTCCGGGGCCATGGCGGC
>NW_020868440.1:175042-187542 GCF_003789085.1 Penaeus vannamei | reverse complement strand
GAGACGAGAGAGCCCACAGAGAGTCGAGAGGAAGAAAGAAGAAGCCCAAGCACCAGGAGGAGAAACCACGACTTGACAAGGAGCAATCCAAAGAGAGCAGAGCAGAGACGAGTGAAAGAGGAAGAAAGAGAGAGAGCGAAGACCAGGAAGAACACAGGCCAGAAGAGAGCAGATGAGAAGTGGAACGCCAGCGAAGAACAGCAGGAGCAGGAGACCTACAGAACGCATACGTCCACGAAGCCAGAGAAAGAGCCAGTAGAGTAGCAAGAGCGAGAAAGCAGACGTAGAGCACATCGACGACACGAATGTGAAACCGCAGGAGAACCAGCATGAGAAAGAGAGAGAAGTGAAGCAGGACAGCACGAGACGAGAAGAACACAGAGCCGAGAAGCAACCGTGAAGAACAGAGAAAGAGACGAGAGCGAGTATGGTCGAACCGCAGGCAGCAAGAGAGACGCAGAACGGAGAGTGAAGGAGGAAGAAAAGAGACGAGAGAAGAGAGTGAAGAAGGAGAAAGAGAGAGAAGAGAGAGTTGAAAGAGAAAGAGAAGAGAGAGAGAACGTGCAACGAGAGAGAAAGCCAGACGAAGAGAGAGGAGCGTATTTATTATTGAACAGTTGAGGGACGGGAAAAAGAGAAGAGACGAGAGAGAGGGAGAAGAGTAGAAAAGAGTGAAGAAAGAGAAGAGAGAGGAGAGAGAGTGAGAGGAGAAAAGAAGGAGAGTAGGAGAGAGTGAAAGGAAGAATGAGAGCGAGATGAGAGAGAGAGTGAAGAAGGCAGAAAGAGAGAGATGAGAGGAGGAGGTGAGAGGAGAAAGAGAGAGAGATGAGAGAGTGAGAGGGAGAAAGAGAGAGAGAAGAGGTGAGAAGGAAGCGAGAACCACAACACCAGAGTAGAAGAGAGAGAGAAGTGAGGAGGGAGAACATGGAGAGAGAGAGAGTGAAAGAGGGAAGGAAGAAAGAAGAGAGGAGAGATGTGAAAAGCGAGAAAGAAGAAGTAGAGAGCAGAGAAGTGAAAAGAGCCCAGAACAGGAGAGAGCACGAACGAGACTGAAGAGGAGAAAGAGAGAGAGAGAGTGAAAGAGGCAAACAACAAAGGCCAAGGAAAGAGCAAGAGCCAGAGAGAGACAGGTGATCCCCAGAGGAGAAAAAAAAAAAGAGAAGAGAAGAGAGATAGAGGTGAAGAGGAAGAAAAGGAGTAGAGAGCAGAGAGAGTGAAGAGGAGAAAGAGAGAAGAGAGAGAAGTGTGAAGCAGGAAACGCAGCCAACGAGAGAGTGAAAGAGGAAGGAAAGAGAGAGAGAAAGTGAAGAAGAAAGAGAGAGAGAGAGAGAGTGAATAGAGGAGAAAGAGAGAGAGACGGAGAGAAGAGAGTGGAAGAGGAAAGAGAGATGAAGAGGAAGAGAGAGTGAAGAGGAAAGAGAGAGAAGAGAGAGAGTGATTGAAGAGAGAGAAGGGAAGAAAGAGAGAGAGAGAGAGAGAGAGTGAAGAGAGAGAAAGAGAGAGAGAGAGAGAGAGTGAAGAGGAGAAAGAGAGAGAGAGAGAGAGTGAAAAAGAGAGAGAGAGTGAGAGAAAGAGAGAGAGAGAGAAGAGAAAGAGAAGAGAAAGAGAAAAAGAGAAAGAAAGAGAAAGAGAAAGAGAAAGAAAAGAAAGAAAGAGAAAGAAAAAGAAAGAAAGAAAAGAAGAAGAAAGAAAGAAAGAAAAGAAAGAAAGAAGAGAAGAGAGAGAGAGAGAGAGAGAGAGAAGAGAAGAGAGAGAGAGAGAGAGATTGATTATCAGTCCTCCACAAGATCTCACATTTTGTCTGGTCCTCTTCAGGTGGGAGCTGCTCGGACTGGTCAGGTGGCGGCGGCTGGTGGTACAACTACTGCTACTACAGCAACCCCACAGGCATCTACCCTCCAGCTGATCTTCCCGCAGGAGCTGAGGTCGATCACCTGCTCGAGTGGCGTAAATGGCAGGGTTATTACACCTACCTGTCTTCCCTCACCATGAAAATCAGACCCAATTATCTGCCCTCTATTCAACGTTCCTCTTTTTAATCCCACGGAATAGAAAAAGGAGGCTCTTAAAATGGGGTTCTAAATCTGCATGGATTTTGCAAGTAGTTGTCGAATGTAGTGATACAATGGTATTTCCACCCCTAAAGGTAGAGTTGGATTCACTTTATGTAGGATTTGAGACAAGCTAATATCTGGGATAGACTTATTTTCATCACATAGCCCTATACAAGTATGTGCATTTTTGTACATTTAAGCTGATGTTGAAATATGACCAGGACCCTTTAGTCTTCCATCTCAAATCAAAATCACACACGTATACTACGATTATCTTGTACACTACACTGTAACTGGGGTTCTTTAGTATTCCATCTCGAATACTCACTCTTATCTAATATACATATCAATTTGCAATGTTACACATACTCATGAATATGAAAATGAGGATATACAGATGGGTGAAGATGTGCCTACTCTGTATGTAGGGGAGGGAAAGGTATGTACCTGTACATGTTGTTATACCCATGTGCATGCACATAGGTATAACCTCTCTCTCACACACATGCACACACACACACACACACCACACACACACACTCACTCACTCACTCACTCACACACTCATTAGGAAAATGTAAACTTAAATTAAGATGGAACCAAGTGTGAAATTGTCTATTGCAATGTACTTGACATCAAATATTTCACTGGGTATCAAAGGAATGTGGGAACTATATAGCCCTGTCATATTTTCTCTCAAAGTCCTCCACTCCAAAACTGTAATTTTCCATTTGATTTTAGTAGTCAACTCAATGTTACATAAACAGTCGCTCTCTTTCTAGCTGTGTGACAATAATTAGATTAAATATTTCTGTTATTATATTAATTCTTTCATAAAACATTACAGAATCTTACAGGCTGAACACTTAATCATTCCAATATGTTCCTTCATATGGTGTAGATTATAAGAAAAAATATAAAATCATTTCTTCATTGCAGAATTTCTTTAAATATAAAACACAAAAACCAACTGTATTACTGGAACAAAGACAGTTCAACCACACCTACTTTTAAAACAGATATAAAATATGTATAATAAAAAGGTGAAGGAATAAAAAAGCCTTTTCTTTTAAACATGTTTCAGTCTCTCTCTCCAAGCTTTATTTCATTTTTGGTGAACAAGGTGAGTATCGTACAATAATTTAAGCAGCACACATATCAGACATAATCTAACAGAAGCAGTGTGATACTTTTCCCAAAGTGATAAACAGTAATATCAAATAACGTGAATTCCCTAACATCCAAAAATATGTAACTTGAATTCTCTAACATCCAAAAAGTTAAATAATAACAAAATGGGGAGAAAAAATCTTATGCACACACACACACACACAAACACTAAAGGCTTGTGACTGACTGTGATTTTAAGAAAATTACTACTTTTAAGGCAAGATCATTATGCTGCAAAGTAGTTCCCAAAATTATGTAATAAATAAAATGCTACAATATCCGATCAGGACAAGTTCGGGTTTTAAGGATGTGCTGCAGAGTCTGTGGAAGCTGGCACCAATGGGAACGTAGCTGCAAGTCTAATCCACATACAGCTTCTATTGTTAATCTGAAATATATTTATCTTTATTAGATTTCTTGATTTTAGCAAAAAAAATTACCAACTCATTTTTCCACATACCACAAACATATTCCAAAGAAAAGTTTTACAACATTAAGAAACTTGAAACCTGGAAATCCAACACTACTAGGCATTTAAGATAAGAAGACCATATAATATGCTTCATAATCAGTACCTTGTGTTAATATGTAGTATTTATGGTTCTAGTCAATTAGTTTGCTGCTATTTTCATGACCTAACTAAACAAAGATTATGCTATGCTAACATAAAAAAGACACAAGGAATAACATAAAGGGAGTAAATATTTTTACACATACCTCTGTAGACTTGGGGGACTGAACCTCAGTACAACCATTTCTTCAGCATGATCCTGATGAAAATATGAATAAATGTGAATATTTCCGAAAACACTTTAATATGATAAAATCATAATAAAAAGGCCAATCACTGATAATATGATAAAATCATAATCAAAAGGCCAATCACTGATCTCTATGGGTTAACTTACTCATAATCATGAAGGCATCATAAAATGAGAAAAGGATAAATATCTAACACAGCAGTTCCCAATGTTTTCTATTCTATGGCTTGACCAATAAATATTAATCTCCATGGCCTCGTTGAGTGTCAGTCTTTTCAGATTCAGTTATTACTAGATATGAAAAGTGTAATGGTGCCAACAGTTATAGAAAAAGAATGCTAAATGGAAAGATTCAATATATTAATGTGTGCGAGAAACAGTAGCACGTAGAGGGGGATGAAAGGGCAATGGCCCCCGGTATCCAAATTGGGGGGCATCTAATCACAGTGGAAAATAGGAGTGATTTTGAAATTTAAATTTAAATCAAATAAAGTGTTTATTTCATGTTTCATCTGTGTTTACAACTTTAAATATCTCCCTTTCTCAAAATATTTCTCAGTGCTAGACCATATACTTGAGTCTTTGGGTTCTACACAATTAAGGAATTGGCCCTGGGTATCATTAGACCGCTGCATGCCACTGGAGAGAACACCATCTGTAGGAACTGTACATCAGGCAGAATACAGTTTAATTAAAAGCCATTGCCCCCAGAAAGTATCTCATGCCATGGACTCCAGGTTGGGAACCTTTGATCTAACAAATAAGTACTGAATCACATGATCAGCTGATGTATTTACTGTGAATTTTAAAAGGGAAACTTTGAAGTTATTGTCTTTACTGGACCCATCAATTGCAGATTCATGTACTGTCCACTTTAGTTTTTTTTGTGAATTCTGTTCCTCACAGATGGCTCTACAAGTGCTCAGCCACTAAGGAGTCAATTTCTTCAACTTTTTTATGCTACTGCTATTATCACTATCAAAATCATGGTTAATATCTTATCAAAATACTTATAACAATAAAAAATACAAAAAAATATATCTGAAAATCAAGGAAAGGCAAAAAGTTGACTTTCTGGTCACTAACCACTTGTGGAGCCTCTATGTGTAAATACAATCAATCACTGTAGAAAGAACATGTGTGTCATACCATCTGTCACCAGTGAGTTAAATATAAAACACTTCAATAACAGAAAATCCAGGTAGAAATTAGTAATTCTTGTGACACATGAAGGAATGAAACTCATCTTCTCCTTCCATGGCCCCTAAAATTTAGATCATACACAAATATAGATCATAAAAGTAATCTTTATTTGCATAAATAATTTGCAATTAGGCATATATCTATTTCCTGAAAAACACAACCACACTAACACTAACATGAATAAAAATCAAAACTAAAGATATTTACAATGAGCAAAGCCATGGTGATGTAGAAGGGCTGTGTAAGTCCCGAGTGAATGTACACTTCCCCATCTGGTATGACTGCAGTAGTATGCCAGCATCTAGGTTCACCATGGTCATAAGCTAGGGGTACTTCGATCCACTCAGTATCTGTGAAACCTAGCAAGTCCCTTCCCAACTTCATCATCCAGCAGTCATCTGTGAGCAGGGTTATTCTTTTACTCTTCTCCTATCCGTCTTTACTAATGTACTCACTGCCTGGCAATTGAGTCTGGTCAGAAATGTCTTCCACTGTCTTTTCTAAGCTCATTCAACTTGCTTTCCACTGCATTGTCATGGTAGCCTAACTTAGCAAAACAGTCTACACGAGTACGTCAGCAAGTCCGCATTCCTTACTCATATTTCTTAACCTTGCTGTCAACATTTAAGGTAAAAGTTAAAACTATTTCCTTTGAAATGGATACTTTGCATTAGATCACATCAAGCATAAAACATCATGTTATTAGTATTTGTTGTTACAACTGCCTCATATAACAGTAACTAATGTGCATTTCATATTAAATGGGAAAAAGAAAAGGACAAAACAAAGGATATTTACTGTTAACAAATCCCTGGTGATGTAGAATGGCTGGGTTAAGCCTGAGTGAATGTACAGCTCCCCTTCTGGTATCACAGCAGCCTCATGCCAACACCGAGGCTGACTGTGTTCATAAGGAATAGGTACTTCTTGCCAGTGGGCATATTTCAGACCTAGCTGGGTTCCTTCCACCTCCACCATCCAACAGTCACCTGTAAGCACCCTTTACTCGCTGACAATCCTATTTTAAAATCTGCATTCACTGCCTTGCACACATATCTAGGCATATCTGGTTTGAAACTACTAGCTATATTTTTTAGTAGCTAATCATTACGTGTGTAAGTTAATATATGTTAATATAGTGAGTTAACATTATTATTATAAAAACTAGGTATCAATCTGCATTTTGTATATTTTCTTATACAAAAGTCTACTCTCATATCAGTATGAATATATCATGCATTTCAAGCTTAAAGTAGGTCCAAAATTTAGCAAAGGAACATGCCATGCTATTTCTGTAACTAGTAAGCAGACATGCAAGGAGTTCATGAAAACACCAACCTTGGGCTGAGAGGGATCCAGTAGATTGTTCTTTATGCCACCATATACTGTAAGTTCTCCAGGGTAAGCAACAGCTGCGGCATGCCAGAGAACAGGGCCAACATTGTGCTGGGCTGACTGCTGCCACGACCCATTTGAGACATCTAATATCCATACATCTTCTGTACAAGGGATTGCACCAATCTTACAATGCCATTTAAAAGGTCGAAACATCTAGTCCTCATATGCATAAGCTGTCTGAACACTCAAGTGTAGGAAATTGAAGGTTATAACATCAGACCAAAACTGTTGATGATATAAAATGAGCATCATGCACATGATATTAGTATTATTAGTCACACATCAATCCTTTGCAAAATAGATGAAAAAGAGGAAAGCAAGCTACTTCAAACACCTTTAATTTCTGAAATTTAACATTACAAGGCAGTGATATTCCTTAACTTAAGAAAAAAAAAGTATATATATAGAATCACGGAAATGACAAATGTTAAAATGTAAACAGACAACATAGCACTAATGGACCTATCTTTGGAAAGAGTCATTGATAATTTTTTTGATAATTCTTCCAAAATGTCAAAAATCACCTTAAACATAGGGAAGACACCTAGTTAGTTTTTCATAATACATATCTATGTCAGATGTAAACATATATTGAAAGAGAGAAAGAATCAGAAAGGGAGAAAAATAATAATCTCATGATATTTAATGATATTTTCAAACTACAATGATTAAAGTTACAACTGCTATCTCAACTTTTCTGGCCACCCCCAAGATAGCACAGTTTTTGTTTTTTTTTTTTTTTTTGTTTACAAATAAAAATGCAGTTTTACAGAACTAGTGACTGAAGGGATACAGGGTTATAATTTGTTATATAATCCTGTATATGTATGCATATCCAACTTAGACAGAATCCTGCATACAATTCATTACAGTTTTAAAAAGAAAGCGCTACTAAGAACAGGGCAATTAAAAAAAAAAGAAAGCGCTACAAAGAACAGGGGAGAGAAAGAAAGAAAGCAAGAAAGGTGTCAAGGAGAGAAGAAGGAGAGGGAGATGGAAGGTATAGGAGTGGCGTTCAAGTAGAGGAAAAGAGAATGGAAGATGAAGTGCATGAATGATAAATCCATATCTTCAACACTCATTCTAAATTCTATAGTCATGCTTACAATATCAAACAATCACTCCATATAATTAATAATCACCTAATCTAAGAAACAGAGAGAAATAGAGAGAGTGAGAGGGAGGGAGGGAGGGAGGGGAGGAGAGGAGGAGGAGGAGGGAGGGAGAGGGGAAGGGAGGGACAGAGGAGAGAGAGAGGAGAGAGATAGAGAGAGAGACGAGAGAGAGAGAGAGAGAGAGGAGAGAGAGAGAGAGAGAGAGAGAGAGAGAGAGAGAGAGAGAGAGAGGAGAGAGAGGGGAGAGAGAGAAGAGAGAGAGAGAGAGAGAGAGAGAGAGAGAGAGAGACGAGAGAGAGAGAGAGAGAGAGAGAGAGAGAGAGAGAGAGAGAGAGGAGAGGGAGGGAGGGAGGAGGGATGGGGGGGGGGAGGGGAGGGAGGAGGAGAGGAGTAGAGAGAGAGAGATGAGGTAGAGAGAGAGAGAGAGAGAGGAGTGAGAGAGAGAGAGAGGAGAGATGAGAGAGAGAGGGAGAATTGTAGGAGATGAGAGAGGAAGACGAGGAGGGAGAGAGAGTGGAAGAGGGGAAGAAAGAGACTCGAGAGAGATTGTAGGAGGGAGTAAGAATGAGAAGGGCAAGGGGAGTGAGGGAGGGAGAAGGGTATAGAGGAGAGAGTAGAGATAAGAGGCAGTAGCAGATGTTAAGAAATAAGGGGATAATAAAGTGAAGATGAGAGGAAAGGAGGATGAAGAGAGAGAGAGTTATGGAGAGGAGAGGGGGTAGCGAGTGGTAGCCGTTAGCTGTTCGAGAGCAGATTTCAGAAGCCATTGGGGATCCATACTTTGATATAACATATTACACGGGTTTTTTTTTTCTCTTATGTTCTTCTTTTTTTTTCGGGTCTTTCTTCTTTTTCTTTTTTTTCTTTTTGTTTCTTCTTCTCTTCTTCTTTTTTTTTTTTCTTTTCTTTTGGGCCAGTGCGCGCTAAGAGAGTTCTGCCTCGTGTCTGTCGAAGAAGTTCAATAGGAAGAATGTAAGAATTGTTTGTGTTGGTGTAGGATGTTGGTCGTGATAGTGGGTGGGAGGGGAGAGATGGAGAGGAGTGAGAGAGAGAGGTGGAGAGATGAGAGGCAGATGAGATGAGAGATGAGAGATAGAGAGAGAGAGAGAAAGAGAGAGAGAGAGAGAGGAATGTAGGAGACGATGACGAGAGAGAGGAGAGATGAGGAGAGAGAGAGGGGGTCCGGTCCTCATTCCTTCGGAGGGGAGGAAATAACGAAGCAGTAGAGCAGGAGAGACAGGAGAGGAGAGAGAGACTGAGATGAGAGATAGAGAGATGGGAGGATGAGAGATGGAAGGGCGGAGATAATGTAGAAGGGAAGAGAAATTAGGAGGGCCTAGAGGAGGATAGGTGCCGTGGGAGGTGATGAGAGGGGAGAGAGAGAGCGCGTAGAGAGGGAAGGGATTGAGAGAGGACGAGAGAAGAGGGAGAGAGAGGGAGAAGGGAGAGAGAGGGAGAGGCGACGAGGGAGAGGTGATAGGGGGAGGAGGGGAGAGAAGAGGGAGACGGAAGAGAGGGAGAGGAAGAAGAGGGAGAGGGAGGGAGAGAGAGAGGAGAGAGAAGGGATGGGAAGGGAGTAGGAGAGGGAGAGGGGGGAGAGGTTAAAATCGTATTTTAAAGAGAGGAGAGAGGAGGAGGAGAGAGGAGAGAGGAGAGTAGAGGATGAGAGAGAGAGGAGAGGAAGCGGAGAGCGAGGGAGAGAGGAGAGAGAGAGAGAGAGAGAGAGCGGGAGAGAGAGGAGGGGAGAGGGGAGAGTGGAAGGAGGAGAGAGAGTGGTGAGGATGGGAGAGGGAGAGGAGGGAGATGGAGAGGGAGAAGGGGAGAGGAAAGGGAAAGGGAGGAGGAGAGGGAAAGAGAGGAAGAGGATTAGAGAGGTGGAGAGAGGGAGAGAGAGATGATGAGAGAGAGAGAGAGAGAGACGAGAGATGATGAGAGAGAGGTAGCGAGAAGAGAGGGAGAGAGAGATTGGGAGAGGAGAGGGAGAGAGAGAGAGGAGGGAAGGGAGAGGCGAGGGAGAGGAGAGGGAGAGGAAGGAGAGGGGAGAGGGAAAGGGAAAGGGAGAGGGAGAAGGGGAGAAGGGAAAGAGCGAGAGGGAGAAGGAGAGAGGGGAGAGAGATAAAGAGAGGAAGAGAGAAGAGAGAGAAGAGAGTAGAGAGAGAGAGAAGAGAGGAGAGGAGGAGGAGAGAGGAGGAGAGACGAGACAGGAGGAGACAGCAGAGAGACAGAGAGAACACAGAGAGGAGCGAGAACAAGAAGGGAGAGAGTGGGGAGATAGGGAGAGGGGGGGGGGGAAGAGTGTGATAGTGGACAGACAGTATCAAGTGAGAGAGAAGAGGAAGGGGAAAAAAAGAGAGGAGAGAAGAGAAGAGAGAGGAGAGAAAAGAGAGAAAAAAGCAGCAAGGAAACAGGGAAGTTGGTGAGGGACAGAGAAAAGAAAAAGAGAAAAGAGAGAAAGAAAAAAAGTGTACGAGATCGCAGGCAAGTGACATTGCATTTCATTGTTTAACTCAACTAATTATACTCTACTCGCGCAATGGTATCTACTCTTGTACAATATAATACTTATCAAACCTGCTGGGGTTGTGTTAAAGCCTCCGCTACATGACTGCCTTATTTTCAGATTATGAAGTTGGAACGGGGCCAGAGACCCCTTCAGGTACGTATTGCATCTTCCTCATTTGTTAAACTATGGGACAGATAGAAATTGTTAAGGTTTATGTGGATAAACATTCAACTAGAATATAAACCTATAAATCTCAATTACATTAATAGCTTTAAAAAAAATTTATTCATCAAGCTTTACAATTTCATATAATGTGAAACTACATATATCTTCTATTTCAAGTTCATTATATCATCATTATCATTTCATCAGTATGCAGTGCGTAATACAGTGAGAAGGTCAACAATAATCTATAAGAGGAAGTTAAAATAAAAAAAAGAGAAAAAAATAGCACAACAATAAAAAATCACATAATAAAACTCTTATTCCCCATGACTCCCTTTATATGAACCATCAAAATGACAAGCGTAATACCATGCATAAAAGAAATGAAATGGCATAACAGCACTTAATTCCCACTCCATGCATTGCCTGAGGAGGTCTACAGCAAATGCAGTCATATCATCCTAACTTCCTATAACGGCTACCCGAATATAATAGAACTTATCTCTCACAACTCTTGGGTTAGACACGGAATAAGTGGGGTGCGCCTGACTACCAAGGGCTAAATCCCACCCAAGAAGCAGGCACAACTCTGCAGACGTGGGCGGGAGATTAAAGTCTATGATATTCGGGGGCCGTGTATAGGGAAAGTTAGGATGAATGACCTGCATTCTAGGCCTTCTCAGTCGATTGCGGAGTGGAAATAAGGTGCTAGATTGGATTCATTGGTTCTTATGGCATGAGTATTACGCTTGTCATTTGATGGTTATATAAGGGAGTAATGGGGAATAAGATTTTATATATTGATTTTTATTGTTTGTGCCTATTTTTTCTCTTTTTTTTATTTTAAAGCTCCTCTATAGGAATTATTGTTGACCTCTCACTCCTATTACGACACTGCATAACTGTAAATGATATGATGATGTAATGAAGCTTGATAGAAAGAATAATGTTCACATATTATGAATTTGTAAAGCGATATAAATTTTTTTTAAGCTAATGTAATTGGTTTAATGGTTTAATATTCTAGTTAATGTTATCACATAAACTTAAACATTTATCTGTCCATGAAAGTTTAACAATGAGGAAGTGCAAACGTCCTGAAGGGAGGTCTTGCACACGTTCAATTCATATCTGAAAATAAGGGCAGTCATGTAGCGGAGGCTTTAACACAACCCAGCAGGTTTTGAGTAAGTTATTGATATTGTACAAGAGTAGATATCATTGGAGTAGAGGTTTAATTAGTTGGTTATAAAAATGGAAATGATGGTGAATGAGCAATCTAAGTACTTTTTTTTCTTTTTTCTTTTTCTTGTTTGCTTTGTCTCTGTAATCACAAAATTACTGTTTCTTGCTTGCTTTCTCCTTTCTCTCATCTCTTTCTCTTCTCTTCTCTTTTTTCGTCTCTCTTGTCTCTCCAATTGGTGTCGACTCTCGAACTCTTTGCGTTGTAACTCGAGCCCCCCTCGTCGGCCTCTCTCGCCTCTTCCCATCTCTCGGGGAGTGTCTCTCTGTCTCTCTGTCTCTCTCTGTCTCCTCTCTGTCTCTCTCTTGTCTCTGTCTCTCTCTCTCTCTCTCTCTCTGCTCTTCTTCTCTCGATCTCTCTCTCTTTCTCTTTCTCTCTCTCTTCTCTCTCTCTCTCTCTCTCTCTCATGCGTCATCCTCTCTCTTACCTCTCCTCTCCTCTCCCTTTCCCTTTCCGCGTCTCGCCTCAGTCTCCTCTCTATCCAAGTCTCTCTTCACTCTCCCTGCTCTGCTCGCCTCTCGCTCTCTCGTCTCCTCTCGCTCTCCCTCTCTCTTCCCTCTCTCTCTCTCTCTCTCTCTTCTCTCTCCTCTCCTCTTCCTCTCTCTCTCCTCCTCTCTCTCTCTCTCTCTGCTTCGTCTCTCTCTCTGCTCTTTACTCTCCCTTCCCTTGTCCCGTTTCGGAGCCTTCCCCCCGCTCTCCCTCCTCCCTCTCCTCTCCTTTCGCTCTCCTCTCGTCTCTCCTCTCCCTCTCCCTCTCCCTCTCTCTCTCCCTCTCTCTCTCTCTCCCTCTCTCTCTCTCTCTCTCTCTCTCTCTCTCTCTCTCTCTCTCTCTGCTCTCTCTCTCTTCTCTCTCTCTCTCTCTTCTCTCTCTGCTCCTCTCCCTCTCCCC
>NW_020868440.1:147317-162317 GCF_003789085.1 Penaeus vannamei | reverse complement strand
TGTTGATTCCATTCATTTATACAACATGTGTGAGAGTGAGTGAGTGATGAAAACAAACACTTGTATGTGTATGTATATGATGCAAGTGTGTGTATGTGAACAATCACTGAAATATAAGATACAATAATGCTTGCAAATAAATTTCTTCTTGGTCTCCACATACTAAAGTTTTGCCATGTTTCTTCTACTACAGCAGGTAATCCCAGCCTATTATGATCAAAATGGGCAGTTTTGATGGGCAACCTCCGAGGAGTAGGTAATGGTGCCCCAGTACGACTTGTCTCCCCTGCACCAGTTATTATCAATGGTGCCAATGGAGCTCAGGCTGCTGCTGCCAATAACATGAGGCTACTAGGAAACCAGGTACTGCCTTAATCCCATTCCTCTATTTGCATTCATGTGAGATGCCTGGTCTACTGGGCATGAATTATGATTGGACAGTAGATGAACATGAGAAAGCTGATCTTGTTTACAAAGGGGATTGGCAAGATTTAGTCTTGATGATATAGATAGTAGCAGTTCTTAATGATCTTCATGTGTTGCAGGCACCCCAGATAGGAACTCCACCAGCCTCCATCTACAACAACAGCCAGACTCCGAGCCTAAACAGCACCCAGACCTTCACTGGGAACACACTTGCTGGTACGCATGTTGAGTGTAACCAATATGAATACTGTATGTTGTGAAAGCTAACATCCCAAGACCCCAATAACCAATTTACTGGCTAGTTGCTCATGGATAAGTAGTAGAATAACAAGATGATTCATAAAGAAACTATTATTTACATAAACTTTCTCCATATGAACTGGCCAGTTTTAAATGATTTTGCATGATGAATACATCAGAACCTAAGTGTGATACTAATAACACTGCTACACTGTCCCTGGCTAAGGGAAAAGAAATGGACATACACAAACTATTCAGACTTGTATCAAGGATGTGCTGTGATTTACAGGTGTGGGTGATGGCACCATCTTAGTCAGATCTTGCATGTTGTTTATTAGCCTTCATTAATAATTTTATTAATCACAAAGTCACAGTACGACGTTGATCTTGTGTAATAGTGCATCCTGTCATGCAACAGTACAACATAGATTATTATAGTGTGTGGTTCGTTTCTCATTGTTGCAGATTCCCTCTCGCAAGGCCTGCAGACTTCCAATGCACTAACAGGCAACAACTACTCGTTGGGTCTGCAAACTAGTAGTCTAGGTTTTGGCAATAGCACCCTGGGCACCATTGGATCCCCTGCTATTGGCAATTTAGGTGGTGGTAAGTCCCATCCATTAACAACTTTATAACTGAATTTTGTGAGCTGGAATATCATTTAATAATTAAGAGTGTATGTAGCGTCTTCAATTGAAAAGGTGCATCCCCTAAATTTAACTGAACTCTTGCATTTCATAACATTCTCCTCAAAAGTTAAAGGGAAGATCACATGACAAAGATTACCAACTCCTTTCAGGTCTTGGAGGTAGCATGGGGCGACGTGATTCCTTAGACCGTACCACTTCAGTTCTGTCACCACTTTCTCAAGATTTCCGAAGTGGCAAATGGACGAGCAACTATGGAGCACTTGGTACAGTTACCGCATCCCCTGGGCCTATTGGTCTAACCTCTGGTAGCCTGACACCACCCCCAAGCCTCAGTAACACCTCTTCGGCACTGCCACTAGGTGCCCTAATGTCTGGTAACCGTGTCATCTCTGCTGCACCAGGAGCAGAAGCAAAGTTCCGAAATGGTTCCACAAATGGAATGTTCACTTCTGGCGGATCCTCATCCTTATTCCCACCCATAAAACGAAACCTGAGCTTGGAAAAATGTACTGGTCGCTCACGCTTACTGGAGGACTTCCGAAACAATCGATTCCCCAACCTGCAGCTCAGAGACTTGGCCAACCACATAGTGGAATTCAGCCAAGACCAGCATGGTTCCAGGTATATTTATTACTGAAGGCAAAGATTATTTCTTGTGAAATTCAAATGTTATCTTGTTCATTTTGTTACCTCTTACTATGAATTTACATCATTTATGCATTGTTATTTATCCAAATTTCTTTCTTTATTGTAGGTTCATTCAACAAAAGCTTGAACGAGCAACACCAGCTGAAAAGCAGATGGTATTCAACGAAATCCTAACAGCAGCTTATTCTTTAATGACTGATGTGTTTGGTATGTATTGCAAAAATTTATTTTTCTATTTGTATATCAAATACTGTCAGATGAGAAAATGATTGCAGTATATTTGCAATATTTGCATGAGAGATATTTGTTTGAAAATAAATTTATTTGTGAATATAAAATGTCTTGAGTAATATTTAACCATAATTTGAATAAAATCTTGTTCACAGGTAATTACGTGATTCAGAAGTTCTTTGAATTTGGAACCCCGAGCAGAAGACTGTCTTGGCAAACAAGATTCGTGGCCACGTTTTGCCTTTAGCACTACAGATGTATGGATGCCGTGTGATTCAGAAGGCTCTTGAGTGCATTACTCAGGACCAGCAGAAAGACATCGTGCGTGAACTGGATGGCCATGTCCTCAAATGTGTTAAGGATCAGAATGGTAAGGGGTGACTTTAAGAACTGCACCTCCATATAGTGTTTTACATGCATCATTATAAATGCTAGAAGGAAACAAAACTAGTATGTACGTTAATCCATGTTTTTCAATTCACAGGCAACCATGTCGTGCAAAAATGCATTGAGTGTGTGGATCCCATGGCCTTACAGTTTATCATCAATGCTTTCCAGGTACTCTATAAGCATTATTTTTTCCTTTTTATCAGTATATATGGATAAAGTATATCGGAGTGCCTCAGATACAAAAATTCATTAATGTTACCAGTGCAAAGGTATAGACTGTTCAGTTTACATTCCTTTTTTACAGGGGCAAGTCTTCACCCTCTCTACACATCCCTATGGTTGCCGTGTTATTCAGCGTATCTTGGAGCACTGCACTGGAGACCAAACGTCCCAGTGCTTGAGGAGCTACACCAACATACCGAACAGCTGTTACAGGGATCAGTATGGCAATTATGTCATCCAACATGTGCTTGGTAAGATTTTACTTTTGAATGTTACAGACCCACAAACTTTTTTCTCCCCTAGTCATAATATGTATTATTTTTTCTGGTCAAGATACATCACAAATAAGATATATTAAAATAGAATATTTTTTCTCCCCTCTCCCCAGAGCATGGAAAACCAGAAGATAAGAGCAAGATCGTTGGCGTGGTGCGTGGCGGGGTTCTAAAGCTCTCTCAGCATAAATTTGCCTCAAACGTAGTAGAGAAGTGGGTGTGACGCATGCTACCCGTGCCGAGAGGGCCATGCTCATTGAAGAGGTAAATATGATTGAGGTATAACTATCATCGATTGTATATTGACATCGTTTTCTTTTCTGTTTTTTATTGCCTATTAACACTTTCATGAATTTATTTGAGATTTATTTTTAATGCAATATATATTTAATGGATATATAATGCCAGGGGCTTTTGTGAATACTACATATCAGGAATTAGTAAGAATTGTTGAGGAAATCCACTGGTGGATTTTTTCAGTTCTGGCATTTAATTTACAAGTTTGTTGATGAAAAAGACATTTAAAAGATTCCTGAATATAAACACAGATGGAATCCAGCATTAAAGCATATTTGCTCTACATTTCCAGGTGTGTGGATATAACGACAATGCACACAGCTCTCTGCTGATGTTAATGAAGGATCAGTATGCTAACTATGTGGTGCAGAAGATGATAGATGTGGCTGAACCTGCCAGCGAAAAATGCTCATGCACAAGATCCGCCCACACATTTCAACTCTCCGCAAGTATACTTATGGTGAGTGTCTTGGTTTCTTATATTCATGAAAATTTTCTTAACATTGGATAACCTGTTTGTGTGATTATTAACTTTTTCTATGCTATAGGTAAGATAGCAAAACTGATGATTTAAGTTACGTTTACATGATTATTATTATTGTATTTCCCTCCCCTTTCAGGTAAACACATTTTGGCTAAGTTAGAGAAGTATTTCATGAAGAATGCCCTGACTCCATGGGACCTAACATGACCAGCCCTCTCTAAGCTGGAGTCGTACCACCACCTGCCACATCCCACTTTTCCATCGAGGGAGAAAGCCATAAGAAAAAAAAAAGAAGAGGAGGAGAGAGTTTAAAAAAAAAGAAAAAAAAAAACATTTTTTATGTAAACAATTAAACGAAGAATTCATTCTTGAAATTTTCTGAGCACGAAGTTTTTATCATGAAACTGATGTTTGTGGTGTGATGCACTTGATTTAGCTTTTTTGATGTTTTCCATTATACATGAAGTGTATAATCCAAAAGATTGTTCATAGCCTTATTGATTGATGGAATATGATATTCAGAGGTCTATGTTTTTGTTTCGAAACACAAGCATAATCAGTCGGGTCTGATTGCACGGACTAAATAATTTTATAATTTTTTTTTTTTTTCTTTTTCTTCTTTTTAAAACAGAATAAATTGATTAGTTGGCCTTACAAGAAGGTTCATAGATGATATATAAGATGCTGAAAAGCAATTTTAATTGCAAGGTGTTATTATTTATATTGTTTTCCCCTTTTTTACTGGAAAAAATTAGAGGAATAAATTAGTTCATATGTGGAATGGTATTACAAAATCCTTTAATTTTATTGAGTTAATATGTTATTGCTATTGATAAGCATATCTTAAAATTTGTGTATCAAGGTAATTATGGTTCTACCTTGACTTTTCTGATCTTTGAAGATGAGAAGATTTTATGTGACAGTGAATACAGTATGATTTTCTGCAAAAAAAAAAAAAAAAAAAGATCACTATTGATAACAGGAAGAGTTAAATTAACATTAATTCAAACTTATTTTTGGTGTGCCCTTAATGCATAGTAACTTTTCAGCTAGGCTCTTGTAGTTTGATAGAGCATGTTATTCATTATTGTGGGCTTGTGGCTATTTGCATGATTTTGCTGTAGTGAGCTTTTCCCATATATATATCAATTTTGAATCTTAGACATATACCTGTTTGCCACTTTTTACCCAATTGGTAAATGTTGTTACCTACTGTTGTATTGCTCTTTCTTTCATATAAGTAGTGGTGTATAATGTTAGGATTTAGAAGCCATGTTTGCCTGGGCAGGCCAAACCATGGTACTTCTGAAGTGATTGAGGTAGAGCAAGTGGATGGCAGCCCATTTCTGAGTTCTGGACAAGGTGACGACTAATCCTGGCCCCTAACTAGCATCTGCACCCTAGGACACTGGATGTAGATGTAGACCTTGCAAAACAAAAATAAAGAGCCTGGCACAGATAATAATTTTTTTTAGGGAGGGACAGTGTAACGCTCAAATTGCTGGCTGGTGTTGCTTTGTATGTTACCATGACCAAGTGGAAAAGTGGCCATGTGCACCAAACAACTGAAGATGTGCATTTGTGCGAATGAGCGTAAGTGACTGCATGTTTGTGTGTGTGTGTGAGGAGAGCATGTGAGAATATAAAGGGAGTGTGAGGTGCCTGCCCTGCCCGCGTCCTAATTTAGGAACGGGACTCTGCCCTCGTCCAGCCAATGGGTCAACTTGGCCTAGCGCATTGTAAAATTTGATGTACATTGTATCAACTGGTATATATAAAGGCAATTTCAATATGTAATATTGGGCATTACTGTATAAATCTGTACAGTTGAATATTCTATATTTTCTTACTTGTTTGTGTGTTTGTAATGTCAGTGTGATACTACAATACCACCAATAAATCAGGCACAGTTCTGGCAAGTCCTGCCTGTGTGCTAGTAGACTGGTGTCTGGATTATATATTATACAAATTTCAATCCAACACTTTCACTAAACAACCTTTTGTCTCACCAGCTGCAAAAGAATTAGGACACTGGCACATGTACTGCATCTTAAGATCATTTTTAGGACCAGGGACACCTCCCCATCTAAGGTATGCCTGACAAGGTCCTGTTGCAGTGCACAATTCGGTAGTGGCCCTGAGACTGTCGTTATGAGCTTGGGGCACAGAAATATCCTTCTCACCATCACCAGGATGTGTACAGTTAATAACGTGCCCCTCATACCAGGTCTTTGGGCCACTGTACCTTAGCCCACCTTTTGGGCTAAAACTACCATGCTGCTCAAACTCTTTCAGACCAGCATGCATATTAAGGCTAACCACTTCACACATTTGATCTTGGTTTTGCTGGTTCTGGGATGTAATAAGCAGTCTTAATATCTGTTAATCTTGTATCTTTGTATCCCTGTACTTCAGCTCATGCAGGCTGGAACAGGCCCATGTGTTTATACTGTAGAGCTCCTGCCCTTGCCAAAGAGACCTAACATTGTCAAATTGTAAATTCTGTGAATATTATTGAATTTTTTTTGAGGAGGCCAATGTTGCGGCATGTAATGTAAACATTTTGTAATAAATTAGTGTACAGAAAATGCTGATGTGTACATTTGGAACATGTACCTTTTGTAAACGCCATATTGTACAGAGCACATGGTACTCCTGAGCTGTGTTACTGCTGTATAGTAAATTGTACATATTGATTATGAAGCAAGATCTTAGCTTGGCCTGTACCTGCCTGTTGAGCACTAGTTGTATATTGCATATGTAGATGTAATTTTCTTGTAAACTGTATTTTGTATATGTCCTAAGCTAACAGTAGTTGGTGTAATATTTACTGTCTTGATCTCACAATTCCTGCGGGGAAGATGTGAAGTGTGACAATTTTGGTGATTTTTGCCTTGCTTGTGGTCTGCCATCTTGGTTTGGGTCTTCAATAATTCACATTTGCATTTTAATATGCCTTTAATCTAATTCAGAACTTAAGAAAAAAAAAAACATTTTCACACTTCTCCATGGAAATGCTCTCTCCCCCGACCTTGACTCCTTGGTTCTGTAATTGACTTTCTTAAAATTGACTGTCAAATCAACAAGCAATTGATCAAGAATTTATGGTTAATTAGGGGACCCAGTTGTCATAAACTGTACATCTATGTACATTTTCATATTTGTAACCTTTGTTTGCTTTAGATGTAGACGGACATGGTCTTTTGAACCCAATTTTTGGCACCAGCTTCTCTCTCTCGAAGTTTTTATTGTGTTCATATATTCATTCAAACTATGTATTCTTGTTCAAACTTCACTTTGGACACTTTAAATGCTGAAGTGTTTGCACCATGTCTGTTGATATTAGCAGTTATTAAAATCGTTTTGTGTAATTTTTGTATTGTTTGTATTAGTGTAGTTAGCCTAGAGGTGTGCTAATTGGCCACAGGGCCTGTCGCCCTGAAGCAGTAGGGATGTGTGGTACTCTAAGTTGTCTCCTTTACTACAGCCCATGTATGTATGGTGGTGGAGGTGGTATGGTCTTAGTCACTATTCTTTGTACCTAATTGCATACCCCAGTATGTGTAAAATGATTCGAATAATAGTTTTCGAGTAGTTTTATTACATAATGCTGTCACATACTGCTGCCTTCGAAAGAGTTACAGTCCTTTGAGCCATAACGCCAGACTTTTGTCATCCAGGCCACACTAGCGTGTACGTAGGACGTTTTCAACTGTATTATATGTAAAAATGTATCTTATACAATATGTATAAAATGGAGTGATGCATTCCATTTGAACATCCAAGGTTTTTCTACCCAATGTTGAAAGGTGAACAGTCCGACGGCCAACCGCTCCAGTTAGCTATCCTCTGCCAGCATTGTTTCTAGCGTTGTTACTGTTACTGGCCAGGTGGAGGTATGGCTTGGCCTCGTTACCCTTTCTCTCTTGCCACCATAACACCTGTTGCTCTAGGTTTGTTCGCCATCCCTGTAACTGATATAGGAAGTGAATGGCCTGAAAACTCGTGAATCCTACAAGCTGTAGACAACTAATCCCCTTGCACCAGTGCCCATAATCTTCACACTCGCAATTTAAACTCCAATAATTGACTTGACCACTGTGCTAAAATATTTCAATCTCCAACAAAACGTCACTACAAACATTTTAACCACGGTTCTAAACTTTAGTGAGAGTACCATACAAGATCAAGAGACAGTGCCTTGCCACTACTGCTTGTTAGTGATGCGCGAGGGAGCGATTGGAGGAGAAAGGGTGGCAGCCCAGGAGGAGGGTGGGGCTGGGCCAACCATAAACCGTGTGGGCTGGCGCCGGCTGGTTGCAGCACCCACCAAAGTGCTGTGTACAATCTTTTAAAATAACTATCGACCGGAGGTAGGGATTTTTTTCGTCCCTTTCTCTACGCTGTCCCACACATTTTTAACTTTGCTCACTAGAGGATTTGTGCATATTAACGTTAAATTTTCGTTTCTTCGTATCCTTAAAGAGCGATTTCTCCCATCAGTTTTCGAGTACCCAGCTTCACTGTACCATATTTCCCATGACTTTCTTGAATCCTTTATATTATAATCTCCCTCCTCCAGAGAGTCCAGCCCGGCGCTAAAACTTATCACCATTTATCAGTTCTGTGATGTACATGCTGTATCATATGTAATGGTCTACTCCATTAATAAACTTTCTGTAATGTGATTTTTATTTTATTTGACGCTTCCTTTAACAAATAAAACTGTAAATAAACTAAATTCATGTCTAGAAAAAGTAGAAATGTGTATTTTCTTGTATCTACAAATTATATCAACAACTCAGAATACATGTTTCTTGGATTTGTAAGATTTTCTCGAAATAGAGGAAAGAATCAATCATGCATTCCAAATGCAAGTTAAGTTCCTGATGTATGAGTTTGGAATTCACATCGCCCTACATATTCTACTCCACTTAGATTTATCATTAATGGAGTCGAAGCTGTGAGTTCATATTTCGCATATTCAGCTTTTAGAGAGCGTACAGATATTCGAATGTTGAAAGAAATAGTCTAATAATGGGAATATCTGCTCAGTACCGGTAGGCCTTGTTAAAAATGTGCGTACAATAGTTAGCAAATTAATTTGAAGGCTGGAGTTTATAAAATGAATGTCTGGAAATTCGTAACGAATTAAAGAGTGAACACACTAGCCAGCTCGCCAGTCACCTTGAATATATTTAATTTACAAACAAAATACAATGAATCGCAAGAGACAAATTGTATATCATTTCATCTAAGCACTTGAGTTGAAATGAATAGGCTGTGTGTTTTAATTTAGTTCCCTAAATTAGCTATTTAAAGGTCTACCCTCCTAAAGGAACGATAAGAAATGTGCGTTTTCGAACTGTCTACCAAGCAATGATTTCCAATACATATCCTGCATAGGAAGTCGATGGAATGTAAACGGTATGGCTAAGTACGCCCTCCAGCACAAACAGCACGCAAGTCGAGAGGTTCACGGAATCTCGATGTTATATTAGAAATTCGATACGAGAAGGCCAAGGGCATAATATTTATTGAAACAGTAATGCGCATTATCACGCCAGTAACTTTATACCCTTACCCTCATAACGTTAAATGTAATTTAATACACGTAGAAACAATTCATCTGCATATAAGTGAAACTAAAAATACAATGCACCAGGCTATCGAGTTGAACTTTTATGTATCGTCCCCACTTGACACTCCAGAGAACGTTTATTAAGATTCAATATTCTATATATCATAGGACATTATGCCGTCACTGTATTTCCATTATAAACTGCATCGACTAGATATCAGTTGTGACGTGGATACAAAACACATTTGGTGTGGTCTAATAATCATAAGTAATGTAGTAATTACGGTACCTTTACGCAAGTATAACCACTCCGATGAAAATCCTCGTTGGTAACTAATTCCAGCATCAATAACTTTATTCCTTGCCCAAAAAGAAATTCTTGGTTTCCTTTTCGATCATTTTTAACCATTTTTATTATAGAACACACAATCGCACAAATTGTTTGGGGAAAAAATGAAGTGGAGTTAATGATGTCCCGCGTTTAGCCAATGAGAGTGCGTGTAATTTATTTGATATGGTTATACTTAACAGAAGTAAAACCAAAATTCACCTCTCTTATTTATGATAACTAAGATTTCCTTACCATTAACAGCCGTCAGAAAAAGACAACTCAATTTTTGTTTTCAACAGGCTAAATGGAAGTAGAGCTGCCAGGTTATATGTACGTTGATAATAGTGATCATGATAATTAAAATAGTGGCAATAAAAGTGATGGTGAACGATCATCACAACACATCACAACCGCAGCCGTACATCCAAAGATGTACGGTTGTACAACCACAGCACAACCATACAGCCAAACATCACACAGTAACGCACTATACTCATCTCAACCACAATCAAACATCACACGTCACAGTACAAGCACACTACGAACATCACAACCATACAACCACATCACACATAGTAAACTACACTATATATCACAACCATACAATCAAAAATCGTACTTCACAATAACACCACTGCATTTTAACCACACTACACATTCAATCATACACCAAAATTACATTCCACAACTACACACCACAAAACAAAATCACATATACAGGTAAGTAGGCCTACATTGCACTATGCTTTATACATGTGTTAAATGCGATAATAATGATGATAATAATTTTATTATAATTACCGTCATATTCATTGAACCAGTGAAGAAACAGGTCATAATTTTTTATTTTTACAAAAGTACTCCTGGAAAGACACCCCCCTCCCACACACACACACACACACTCCAAAGTATACTGACCTAAAAGATAAAAATAATTACCTCTGCCACAGGATTCCAATTTGATCTTTATCGTCATCTTTGTGATGTTCTAAATGCATGCGCCTAAGAACGATAATAATGAAAACAGACTGACACCCAAACTTGAAATGTTCAAGCAAGTGGAAGTCGGACATTTCCCCCAACCGGACTTTTTCCCTACAGCCATCTTCTGACAGGCAAGGGACTTCTCTACGCGTTGTGTGTAGGCGAATATTTCCCTCCCCGTGATTTTGTGTAGGCGGGTATTTCCCTACTGGTTTTGGTGTGGGCCGACATTTCTCTTCTTGCAATTTAGTGTTGAAGTTTTAAATTAGACTATTGATTTGTTTTAAAGGTTTGTTAGTTATTTTTTTTCTATCTATTCACGATAAGAGGGGAACTATGAGAACAGTTTTTAAGCGATTTAACACATTACTATCTTATGCGTCACTAGTTATGACCAACTGGTGAGCCGAAACCAAAGCACAAGGATGGGACATGAATTGATATCAGTTCCGGTACATAATGCTGCCTATTTTTTGCGGCAAAATAAATAATTTAAAAACACTTCATTGTTTCTCACAGTTCCAACGTAGTGAGAACAAATCAATAATAACATAAGACAAAATCAGTCAGCCTCAAGCCCTGCATTACACGCAACCTCAAACATGAATACTGCAGCTTTAAATATTAGTACCAGAAACGGGTAAACGTGCTATACAAAAGAGAAATATCCTGTAACTTTTTCCCCGCCCGCAAACTATGCATCGAAGCCCCAACAGGGAAATATCCACTCGCACCAAACCACAAACAGGGAAATGTCCGCCCACTTAAAACCTTGTGTAAGGAACTACCTGCACGAAAACGCACGCAGGGAAAGGCCGAGAACATAACTATGGCTGGAAGACATGAGCCTAGTTGTGGCTTAAAAGTTTAATGAATGTTCAGCTGCTCATAGTTTGCTTACCGTGCCATAAGATTTAGTTTCGTCTCGACTACCTCTGTCAAAAAAGAGCAAATCTTACGAAACCTGAATTAATAGTGCTAGACAAATGCTAACTTCCTAAATGAGAGAAAAACAAACAAACAAACAATATAAACCGATGTCATCAGCGGAATACTTCATCAAAACACGATGATCTAACCTACCAGCCCCCCCTGTCGCAGCACTGTATCCCCTCCCATACCATCTGTCCTTCAATTCCCTGTGTCCGTTCGTATCACTTTCCTCCCCGCTTGCCCATATCCCCAACACGATTCACGACCTGCTACCTCACCCCCAACACAAACACACCCACTCCCCCTCTCCCCTTCCCTGGGTACCCCGCGAGCATCACGTGACCCGCACACGACTAGATTTAGCTCTAAGTCTGGTTCGGGTGGTAAATTTTGTCCCTTTGAAATGCAGCGATTTGGCGGATAAGTCTCAAATCGCGTGTCCGGGGATTTTGCCTCCACGCGAAATATAAGCTGTATTTTCAACTCGCCCTGTTTCTTCCCTTAAGAACGGGCAGGAATAATGTAATATGAAAAGAGCTCTTGAGTAAGTGCCTGAGTTTCTGGTGTGTGTGTGTGTGTGTGTGTGTGTGTGTGTGTGTGTGTGTGTGTGTGTGTGTGTGTGTGTGTGTGTGTGTGGTGGTGTGTGTGCGTGTGCGTGTGCGTGTGCGTGTGCGTGTGCGTGTGCGTGCGCGTGCTGTGCGTGTGCGTGTGCGTGTGCGTGTGCGTCGTGCGTGCGTGTGTGTGTGACTAGAGAAAAAGAGGGAAGGAAGGAAAAGAGAAGAGAGAGGAGAGAGAGAGAGAGAGAGAAGAGAGAGAGAGAGAGAGAGAAGAGAGAGAGAAGAGAGAGAGAGAGAGAGAGAGAGAGGAGAGGAGAGGGAAGAGGGAGAGGGAGAGGAGAGGGAGAGGAGAGAGGAGAGGAGAGGGTGAGGGAGAGGGAGAGGAGAGAGGGAAGGGGGAGGGAGAATGTGTGCGGGAGTTCGTGTGCGTTAACGTAGGTGGATGTTTGTTTATAAACAGTATGTGTACTTGTGTGTTTTAGCGTATAATCTCAATTTCTGCGTTATCGTGCAAACGCATTATATAATTTTCTTGGTATATTTGACGAGTAGCATATAAAACAATAGGTAATGACAAAGAAATGCGAGGCATTAACATGCACCGTGTCTCGTGGGTTTCTGCCGCCGTGGCCAATTCAGGAACGGCAGACCTTAGTGACCTCAGCTGCAGTACTTCTTCTTAAGTCACAGAGCTATTCCTGCCTTTTTCAGACATTTGCATTTGATAATTTCTAAAAATAACCACGTCATATCACTAAGTATAGAAACATTTAACACCAATAAAACACAAAGTGGGAATTATCCACTGCCTAGAATAATATATCAGCCATTTTAATGTTCGGCAGAACTGGTAACTTCCCATGGACGGGAAGTGCATATTTCCATATCGTTGAATCCTAAAATGAGAAACATTAGTTGTTTTGTTAAAAATGCATAACTGTTGCTGTGCCGAACATTGCTTAATATCAGCACCCCAGTTGAACGTGAAATTTTCACGTGGGTAAATAGGAAATCATTATAGGACATTTAGAGTGTAATAAAGCAACCATCAAAGACGTGATTGAGTTAATAAAAATGAATGAAGTGAAGTGTGCCGAAGCAGCAATGAAAAAATGAATATAAAAGGATGCTACTATTGATGATTGATATAATAATAATAATAATAATAATAATAATAATATAATAATAATAATATATAATAATAATATAATAATTAATAATAATAATAACAAAATAATAATAATAATTATGATAGTGATATTAACAACAACAAGGATAATAATAATAGTGGTAATGACCATAATAATGATGATGTAATAATCATGATAATGATAACACTAATGTTAAGTAATAGTACTACTACTACTGCTGATGATGATGGTAATGATGATAATCATCAATAGCATCATCTTATTTTAGTTCATTGTCACCGCGCCAGTCACCGTCACCCATCATCTTCAGTATCATGACCATGGACATCTTACTCATCATTATAATTATCTTTAGGATTATTATCATACCGTTAACACCATCATCGTTAGCAGTGGTTATCTTATCGTTATTGTTGTTTAGAATGTCAATATTAACAATTCCATAACAATAACAAATATCTATAGTAATAACAATAGCTTTAGCAACAACAAAAATAACATATTTAGCAATAACAAAAAACAAAAACAATATTTTCTTATTATAGTCATGAATATTATTATATAATACTGATAATGCAAAAATAAAGACAGAATTAGGTTACTGAATATCGCGTGCCAAGTAGCATGCCACGCTGGATGATCAGCTGATAAAAATTCAAAGGACAAATATTCAGCATAAATAAACACATAAATGAAAGGAATAGCATACGCTGCATATCAACAACAAATTGAAAAATCAATAGAAATACTGAAGTGTAGGTAGCAAATCTGGTATATTTTATACAACCTGCGTTGGAATAAAATGAAAAATAATGTATCACGTGTGCTCGGTAAGTCTAGAGAAAAGAAAACGAGATCGAGCATGAAACAAAGACAGGGGGACTCGTGCAAAACCTTTTTCTAGTGAGAAAAAAAACTTGATATCAAATTGTCCATTTTTACTTATCTATTTTTATTTTATTATTATTATTATTATCATTATTATTTTTTTAAGCAAAGCACCAAACCAATATATATTAATCATTTGAAGAAGTAGAAAAGTAACAAGAATTACTTTCAGGGGGTGAAAGCTAAGAAGAGGATGACTCATCGAATTTTAGATCCAGTTTGAAGTGATGCAGAACTTAACGAGTATGCATATTCATTGAAGGCATGGAACAAGTTTCTTTAGCTCTAACGTTCATTAGAAAGAAGAAAAGCTAACGAAATTTCATCACTTTTTATATACATACATATTTGGTTTTTAAATAAATAATAGTTATCGATTTTGGTATGGATGGCAGGTAGCTGATAATATGAAGACTTCACACAATGATCGAAAACTGAAGACTTTTGTTATACCCCCCGCTTTCTCTCTTCTCCTCTCTCTCTCTCTCTCTTCTCTCTCTCTGTATGTCCCTTTTCTTCCCCCCCCTCTCTCTCCTCTCTTACACACACACACACACACAACACCACGCACATTCTTGTCATTATCATTCTTTTCCTCCTTTTCTGTAACCATTGCATTATTCTTCATAGCACATGCTCCTTTTCCGGCGCTAACCGCACAGTACGCAGTTGCTACAACACCCGAGTTATAAATGCCGATCAGACGCTGCTA
>NW_020868440.1:129490-139490 GCF_003789085.1 Penaeus vannamei | reverse complement strand
TATCGGAATCTCAGCTCCTCTTATCAAAATCTCAGCTCCTCTTATCAGAATCTCAGATATCTCAGCTCCTCTTATCGGAAATCTCAGCTCCTCTCTTTCGGAATCTCAGCTCCTCTTTCAGAATCTCACTCCTTATCGGAATCTCAGCTCCTCTTATCAGAATCTCAGCCCTCTTCATCGGAATCTCAGCTCCCCTTATCGGATCTCAGCTTCAGCTCCTCTTAATCAGAATCTCAGCTCCTCTTATCGGAATCTCAGCTCCTCTTATCGGAATCTCAGCACCTCTTATCGGAATCTCAGCTCCTCTTATCGGAATCTCAGCTCCTCTTATCGGAATCTCAGCTCATCTTATCAGAATCTCAGCTCCTCTTATCGGAATTTCAGTTCCTCTTATCGGAATCTCAGCTCCTCTTATCGGAAAGATCGGTATCTCAGCTCCTCTTATCGGAATCTCAGCTCCTCTTATCAGAATCTCAGCTCCTCTTATCAGAATCTCAGCTCCTCTCATCAGAATCTCAGCTCCTCTTATCAGAATCTCAGCTCCTCTCATCAGAATCTCAGCTCTCCTCTATCAGAATCTCAGCACCTCTTATCGGAATCTCAGCTCTCTTATCGAATCTCAGCCTCCTCTTTATCGAATCTCAGCTCCTCATTATCAGAATCTCAGCCCCTATTATCAGATCTCAGCATCCTCCTTATATCAGAATCCAGCTCCTTTTATCCGGAAACTCAGCTCCTCTTATCGGAATCTCAAGCCTCCTCTCTTATCGGAATCCTCAGCCCTCTTATCAGAATTCCTCAGGCTCCAGTTCTCACTATCGGAATCTCAGCTCCTCTTATCGGAATCTCAGCTCCTCTTATCGGCAATCTCAGCTCCTCTTTATCAGAATCTCAGCTCCTCTTATCAGAATCTCAGCTCCTCGCCTTATCGAATCCTCAGCTCCTCTTATCGGAATCTCAGCTCCTCTCTATCGGAAATCCTCAGGCTCTCCTCTCTTATTCGGAGATCCTCAGCTCCTCTTATCAGGAATCTCAGCTCCTCTTCATCTCGAATCTCAGAATCTCAGCTCCTTTATCTATCTCAGCTACCTCTTATCGAATCTCAGCTCCTCTTATCAGAATCTCAGCCCCCTCTCATCAGAATCTCAGCTCCTCCTCTTATCAGAATCTCAGCCCCTCTCACCATCAGAATCTCAGCTCCTCTTATCGAATCTACAGCTCCTCTTATCAGGAATCTCAGGCTCCTCTTATCGGAATCTCAGCCTCCCCTCTATCGAATCAGCTCCTCCCTTATCAGAATCCTCAGGAAATCTCAGCTCCTCTAATCAGAATCAGGAAATCTCAGCTCCTCTTATCCTCAGCCCCTCTTATCAATCTCAGTTTCTTATCAGAATCTCAGCCCCCTCAATCAGACATCTATCCTCTTAGAATCTCAGCTCCTCTTATCGGAATTGCTCAGCCCCTCTCGATCAGGAATCTCAGCCCCTGGAAATCTTCCAGCTCCTCTTATCGGAAAATCTCAGCTCCTCCTATCGAATCTCGGAATCTATCAGCTCCTCTTATCGATCTCAGCTCCTCTTATCGGAATCTCAGCTCCTCTTATCAGAATCTCAGCTCCTCTTATCGAATCTCAGCTCTCTTATCCGGAATCTCGCCTCCTATCATCGAATCTCAGCTCCTCTTCTCGGAATCTCACTCCTCTTTCAGAATCTCAGCTCTCTTATCAATCTCAGCTCCTCTTATCAGAATATCAGCTCCTCTCATCAGAAATATCAGCTCTCTATCGGAATCTCAGCTCCTCTTATCGGAATTCTCAGCCCCTCTTATCGGAGATCTCAGTCCTCTTATCAGAATCTCAGACCCTCTTATCGAATCTCAGCCCTCTTATCGAATCTCAGCTCTTTATCAGAATCTCAGCCCTCTTATCAGAATCGAGCTCCTCTTATCAGAATCTCAGCTCCTTTATCGGAATCTCAGCTCCTCTTATGAATCTCAGCTCCTCTTATCAGAATCTCAGAATCTCAGCTCCTCTTATCGGAATCTCAGCTCCTCTTATCAGAATCTCAGCTCTCCTTATCGGAATCTCAGTCAGAATCTCAGCTCCTCTTATCAGAATCTTCAGCTCTCTATCGGAATCTCAGCTCCTTCTTATCGGAATCTCAGCTCCTCTTATCGAATCTCAGCTCTCTCTCCTTCTTATCGGAATCTCAGCTCCTCTTATCGGAATCTCAGCTCCTCTTATCAGAATCTCAGCTCCTCTTCATTCGGAATCTCAGCTCCTCTTATCGGAATCTCAGGAATCTTCACGAATCTCAGCTCCTCCGGAATCTCAGCCTCTCTCTATCAGATCTCAGCTCCTCTTATCGGAATCTCAGCTCTCTCAGAATCTCTCTCTTATCAGAATCTTATCTCAGAAATCTCAGCCCTCTTAGCAGAATCTCAGCTCAGCTCCTCTTATCGGAATCAGCTCCTCTTATCGGAATCTCAGCTCCTCTTATCGGAATTCAGGCTCTTCTTATCGAATCTCAGCTCCTCTTCTCAAATCTCAGCTCCTCTTATCAGAATCTCAGCTCCTCTCTTATCAGAATTCAGCTCCTCTTATCAGAATCTCAGCTCTCTTATCGAATCTCAGCTCCTCTTATCGGGAATCTCAGATCCTCTCAGAACTCACTTCCTTTATCGGAATCTCAGCCCTCTTATCCAGACTCTCAGCCCCTCTTATCGGAATTTCAGCTCCTCTTATCGGGAATCTCAGCTCTCTTATCGAATCTCAGCCTCTTATCAAAAGCTCGGAATCAGCTCCTCTTATCAGAATCTCAGCTCCTCTTATCGGAATCTCAGCTCCTCTTATCTCTCAGCTCCTCTTAATCGGAATCTCAGCTCCTCTTATCGGAATCTCAGCTCCTCTTATCGAATCTCAGCTCTTATCGAATCAGGAATCTCAGCCCCTCTCCCTCGTTTTATTGGATTCTCAGCTCCTCTTATGGAATCTCAGCTTCCTCTTATCGAATCTCAGCTCCTTTTATGGAATCTCATCAAGCTCTCTTATCGGAATCTCAGCTCCTCTTATCAGAATCTCAGAACTCCTCTTATCAGAATCTCAGCTCCTCTTATCAGAATCTCAAGCTCTCAGAATCTCAGCTCCTCTTATCGGAATCTCAGCTCCTCTTCAGATCTCCCTCCCTTATCAGAATCTCAGCCCTCTCAGGCTCCTCTTATCAGAACTTCAGCCTCTCTTATCGGAATCTCAGCTCCTCTTTATCGAATCTCAGCTCCTCATTTTCGGAATCTCAGCTCCTCTTTTGGAACATTTAGCCTCTATCGGTCGAATCTCACCCCTCTTATCAGAATCCTCGGCTCACATCATCAGAATCTTTCTATTCGTTCAGCTCTTCTATCTATATCGGTTATCTTCGCTCCTCTTATCTCGAATCCTTCAGTTCTCATCTTTATCGGAATCTGAGAGCTCTCTTGCTGCTCCTCTGTAATCCGCAATCTCGAGCTCCTCTTATCGGAATCTCAGCTCCTCTTATCGCATCTCAGCTCTACTACTCATCAACGGAGATCTCAGCCTCTCTTTATCATCCGGAATCTTCTCAGTCGTCTTAGTAGAAATCTCGCTCCTCCTCATCTCAGCTCCTCTTATCAGGATCCTCACAATCTCAGCTCCCTCTTATCGAAACTCTCAGGCTCCTCTTATTCAGGAATCTCTAGCTCAGCTCCTTATCGGAATCTCAGCTCCTCTGCTAGGGCAATCTCAGCTCCTCTTATCAGAATCTCACTCCTTATTGAATCTCCAGCTATCTCAGGGAAACCTCGGCATCTCTCATCTTAGTTCTCTATCAGAATCTAGCTCTCTTAGAAAGCAGTTCGGAATCGCATCCAGCTCTACTCTGTCTAATCTGAGCTCCTTTTATTGGTTCAGCTCTCTTATACACTCAGCCTCCATAGCGTCGTTATTAGCAACTCTGCTATACACTTCCCTTCATTCTCCAGCTCTCATTATCGGAATCTCAGCTCCTCTTATCGATCTCAGCCTCTCATCGAAGCGGGTCCTCTATCAGAAATCTCAGCTCCTCTTATCAGAATCTCGCTCCTCTTATCAAAGAATCTTAGCTCCTCTCTATCAGTAATCTCACTCCTCTTATCGGAATCTCAGAATCTCAGCTCCTCTTATCAGAATCTCAGCTCCCTTATCGGAATCTCAGCTTATCTCTCACTCTCTTATCGGAATCTCAGCTCCTTTACTCTCAGCTCTTTATCAGAATCTCATCTCTATCAGAATCTCCTCTTATCAGCTAGCTCTTTATCGAATCTCAGCTCCTCTTATCGAAATCTCAGCTCTCTCTCGGAATCAGCTCACGAATCTCAGCCCTCTTCATCAGAATCTCAGCCCTCTTATCGGAATCTCAGCTCCTCTTATCGGAATCTAGCTCCTCTTATCGGAATCTCAGCTCCTCTATCAGAATCTCAGCTCCTCTTATCAGAATCTGAGCTCCTCTCATATCTCAGCTCCTCTTATCGAATCTCAGCTCTCTTATCAGAATCTCAGCTCTCTCACTCAGCTCCTTTACGGAATCTCAGGAGAATCTCAGCCCTCTTATCAGCTCCTCTCTCCCCTCTCTTATCGAATCTCAGCTCATCTCAGCTCCTCTCTCACTTATCGGATCTCAGCTCTCTCAGCTCTCTTATCGGAATCTCAGCTCCGGAATCTCAGCTCCTCTATCAAGATCTCAGCTCCTCTTTCAGAATCTCAGCTCCTCTTATCAGAATCTCAGCTCCTCTTATCGGAATCTCAGCTCCTCTTATCGAATCTCAGCTCCTCTTATCAGAATCTCAGTCCTCTTATTCAGAATATCAGCTCCTCTTATCAGAATCTCAGCCTCCCTCCTCTTATCGGATTCAGCTCTCTTATCGGGCCCCTCGGAATCTCAGCTCTCTCTCATCAGAATCTCAGCTCCTCTTATCGGAATCTCAGCTCTCTTATCGGAATCTCAGCCCTCTTCTCTCAAGCATCTCTCTTATCGGCTCAGCTCTCTTATCGAATCTCAGAATCGGTTCCTCTTATCGATCTCAGCTCCTCTTATCGGAATCTCAGCTCCTCTCGGAATCTCAGCTCCTCTTATCGGAATCTCAGCTCCTCTTATCGAATCTGAGCTCCTCTTATCGGAATCTGAGCTCCTCTTATCGGAATCTAGCTCCTCTTATCGGAATCTGAGCTCTCTATCGGAATTCAGCGCTCCTCTTATCGGATCTAGCTCTCTATCTCTCTCCTCTATCGAATCTTCAGCTCCTCTTATCGGAATCTCCAGCTCCTCTTATCAGAATCTCAGCCCCTTATCAGAATCTCACTCTCTTATCAGAATCTCAGCTCCTCTTATCAGAATCTCAGCTCCTCTTATCAGAATCTCAGCTCCTCTTCAGAATCTCAGCTCTTATCGGAATCTCTTATCGGAAGCTCCTCTATCGGAATCTCAGCTCCTCTTATCGGAATCTCAGCTCCTCTTATCAGAATCTCAGCTCCTCTTATCGGAATCTCGCTCTCTCCTCGTATCGGAATCGAATCTCAGCTCCTCTTCTCGGAATCTCAGCCCTCTTATCGGAATCTCAGCTCCTCTTATCGGAATCTCAGCTCCTCTTATCGAATCTGAGCTCCTCTTATCGGAATCAGCTCCTCTTATCAGATCCTCTCTTATCAGAATCTCTCAGCTCCTCTTATCAGAATCTGAGCCCCTGTTATCGGAATCTCAGTCCTCTATCTCAGCTCTCTTAATCTCAGCTCCTCTTATCGGAATCTCAGCTCCTCTTATCGGAATCTCAGCTCCTCTTATCGGAATCTCAGCTCCTTTTATCGGAATCTCAGCTCCTCTTGTTGGAATCTCAATCAATCTCAGCTCCTCTTATCGGAATCTCAGCCCTCTCTAGCTCCTCTTGTTGGAATCTCAGCTCCTCTTATCAGAATCTCAGCTCCTCTTATCAGAATCTCAGCTCCTCTTATCAGAATCTCAGCCCCTCTTATCAGAATCTCAGCTCCTCATCGGAATCTCGGCTCCTCATCAGAATCTCGGCTCCTCATCGGAATCTCGGCTCCTCACCCGCTCACCTCGTCTCTCTTCAACTCTGCTCTGAAGAAACGGGAGTTGAGTGCGAGCAAACCGAATAACTTCGTTTAATCTTTATTTCCATCTTCAGCTTTTTGTTTCTTTTTTATTACCGTGGTTTCAGATAACATCATTTTTCGCATTTAAATGTAATAGCTACAGTTACTCAATGAAGTGAAACACAGAACCATCTCTATAACAACTATAACAATTCAAGTGCTTTCATCAGTAGAAACAAAGCGGAAGCCTTTTGTCTTCTGTCATTACCTGCAAGGAGCCATTTTTTCTGCTTATAAATCAGGTCAGATATATGGTATCAGGATATCAGTTGAGAATGAAATGGAAATGACTCCATTGCATGATGTAATTTGCTGTAGAAGTGCATCTGCAAGCCAGAAAGATCACAGTCCACAAGGAAACTCTTCGCAGAGAAATAACGGCTCCGAAGATGCTTTGGGAAATATGTAACGCATGAAAGAGTGAAAGGGAAACTAGACTTTTTTGTGATGAATGTTAATGATGATGATGAAGATAATAATAACAAAATTTATGATGATCATAATGATAATGATAATGATGATAATAATAACAAAAATAATGATAATATTAATGATGAAATAATGAAAATAAGGTTAATAATAATGATGATAATTACAATATTAATAATAGTAATAATAATGAAAATGATGATGATGATAATAATAACAACAATGATTCAAATAAGTAATTATAACAATAATTTTAAAACTGATAATGATAATGACCACTATGATGATGATAATGATGAAAATAGCTAAAAAAATAATGAAAATAACTAAAACAAAAATCGATAATTATGATGATAATTATAGCAATAACAATAACGAATAATAATAATGATAATAATAACAATAATATAAATAATAATAATAATTACTGTGATGATGATACAAATAATAATAACAATAATAGTAATAATGATGATAATAATAATAATAATAATAATAATAATAATAATAATAACAATAATGATAATAATAATAATAATGATTATAATAAAATCAATTATAGTGACAATGATATTTATAATAATGATGTTAATAATGATAAGAACGATGATAATAACAATAATAATAAGAAGAAGGATAACAATAATAATGTTATGATAATGTTATGTTAGCAATTAAAAACAATGGGTATTGGAATGAGAATGGTATTGATGATGATGATGATAATAATAATAATAATAATAATAATAATAATAATAATAATAATAATAATAATAATAATAATAATAATAAAGATAATGATAATAATAATGATTATGATAATAGCAACAACAGCAACACCAATAACGATAACAATAATAATGATACTGATAGGAATGGTGACAATAACAACAACAATAGTAATAAGCTTAATGATGATAATGACAGCAATGATAACAATGATGGTAAAAATAATATTGATAATGATGATAACATTGATAATGATAATGATAGCAATGATAATAATGATAATTGTAATGATGATAGCATCTATAATAATGATGATAACAATGATGGTAATGATAATGGTATCAATAATAATAACAATAATGATTATGATAATAATGATGATAAAGATAATAATAATAGCTTTATCATCAGTATCATCATCATATTCATTATCAATATCCTCATTACCATCAGCAATAGTAATGATGATTATAATGATAGTAAAAATAAAAACAATGATAATAGTAATAATGATAATGATAATTATCATAAAGATAATAATGATAATTACACTAATGATAATGACAATAATATTATTAATAAAACTAATAATTAAAACTATAATAAGGATGATAATAATAATAATGATAATAATAATAATGATAATAACAATGATGATAATAATAATAATGATAACAAAATAATAATAATGATAATAATAATGATAATAATAATAGTGATAATAATCATTATAATAACAACAATAATAATGATGATAATATTGCTATTATAATAATAATAATAATGATAGTAATGATAACAGTAACAGGAATGATAACAATATCAATAGTAATAATAATAGAACTAATAATGATAATGATAGCAATAACGATATCAAGAGTAAAGATAATAGTAATATTGATAATAATAACTATGTAGTTAAGGGCAATAATGATAAAGATAATGCTAACAATAATGGTAATAATGATATGATAATGATAATACAAACGATAACAATCATGGCAATAATGATAATAATAGTAATGCTAATGAGATCAGTAATAATGATAATAATGATAAAAATGATAATAATGATGGTAACTTTTATAATGATACAAAACACTATTATTATTATTGCTATCACCACCATCATCCTTATCATCACTATTATTATTATTACCATTATTATCATCATCATCATCATAAACATTATCATAAGATCATCATCATCGTCATCATTATAACTGTTGCCGTCATAATTTTAGCATAATCATTAATACTGCTATAACTATTATGAGACTTAAGAGCAAAATCGTACTGATGTTAAAAATTATGATTATCAAAATATTTCCCTTCTCCTGCGAGGACTGGGCACAGAATGAGCGTTCCCGCAGCTAAACGTAAAGCCACGGCCACTCACTCTCAACTCGCTCGCACGCCTCCTCGCTGCTTCGATTCCGCTCCTCTCGCAAGAGCTGGGAGTGCGAGGAATCTTGGCACAGCCGGAGGGAGGAGGCAGGATAACCCTCAAAGAAAAAAAGAACCAGATTAAAACGCTGCGGCCACAACTGCTTTTTTTCTGAATTGTAATTTCAGAAGCAAGAAAGAGAAAGACACTTTTTCACTAAGAAAATGATGTCTGTGAAATTATTTTGAGATCGATATTTAGGTATACATAGAATTTCACAGCTTTATTTTCTTCTTCTCTAGTTAAAAAATAGATATGAATTATTTTCCGACACGTTATTTCATATCAAAAGTCAGTGATATTTGGGATATATTAAAACCTAGATTTTTTAATACCCTTTTTGATATCGGTCGAGCTAAATCAAGAAAAGCATGAACCCTTATTGCAGTTTGTTACGTTTACAATACGTAGTTCTTCCGGACAATAATAAAAATGTGGCAAATATTTTGTATGTGTAATGTTTTTCGTTCTGTTAAAAGCATGGTAAAAGGAAATTATTTTGTGTAGCATTGTTATACTGTTATATAATTCAAATGTTAACAGATGAATACACAGTAAAATTCCAAACTAACAAACACACACACACACACACACACACACAGATATATATATATATACACACATATACAGAGATGGGCAGTGTCGACTATACATATCGACCAATACTTTTGTATTGATATCGGTATTGCCTAAGCTACTCACTTAATAGCTGTATTAGTATACCGGTATCACTAAGAAGTTTTTCTCAAAATGTAACGAAAAAATAGATACATCGATACATTCACCTAACAAATTTGAAACGAAAATTGATGTATATGAACACCAAAATGCAAATAACCTCAGGTACGGTTTTTAAAAATCGAAATAACATGCGTCGCTTCTTGATACGAAAGGCGACTAGTTTATCCTGTTTAAATGAATAATAGACTAAACCAGAAAAATAAGAAAATGCAAGTTTTCTACCTCCGGAGGCTGCCATATAGTAATTTCTTTTGGCAGAAATTTACACCTGAAGTTCGTTTCCAGTATACACAAAACAACGCACGATTGATTATATCATATCTGGATGTATACGAATGCTGTAGATTATTCACTTGATTGTGAGAGCAATTACGCCCCCCCTCCCCCCCCCGCCCTCTCTCTCTCTCTCTTTCGGTCGCTCGCGCTGTCTCCTCCCCCCTCTCTCTCTCTCCTTCTTTATCCCCCCTCTTTCTCTCTCTCCCTCCCCCCCTCTC
>NW_020868440.1:73096-75596 GCF_003789085.1 Penaeus vannamei | reverse complement strand
GAAAGTTTTCCCCAAAATATCTAGGCTTCACTTTTGTAAAAGTGAAGTGAGAGACAACACACTACTGAATAATTATGTATGAAACCAAACACAAAGTATAAAAATCTTTAAAGTGTGCAGCTACTGGTTAACCCGTTGCCGCTGGGTGGCACGTACATACATGCCATGGCTGTTTTGGATCGAACGCCGGGGGCATCATGTCATGCCCATTCCCGCGCTGTTTTTCTCCAATAGTAGTGGCTTCATTGATATGGTAGAGATTTTAGGCAATGGCACCTATAATGAAGGTAAACCTTCAAAATTTTAATATTTTTATAAATTTTAGCAAAATAAAAGCTTTTAGCTGCTATATGTCTCTCGCAACTACTCGACGAGCCGGGCGCAAACAGGGGAAACTGCCGGTGCATGCCAACAAGCCCGTGCATACGTCAACTTGCCAAAATTTTTACCTATCGGTGTACTTAAATTACCTTTATCCATTTCTACCACTAGATAATGGTTACATTACTGAAGCATAATTAATACAAAAGATACATGTCTTCTAACTAGTCTCCCTAAACAACCCTGAACTAATGATATCACTCACTCTAAGTAAAAGTGCAGAGAATCCTGTGCTTCCTGGCCAGTTGCGTGCTCAAGGTAGCCAGAACCAATGCCACGAATTGATATGGCAACCCCAGTCTCATCCTGAATGTAACGCAGATTCATTCCACTCTCCCCCAGCAGGCGTGCTCGCACTTCAGTTGGGTTGAGTCCAATGTTTACAGGCAGAAAAACCTTTTCTCTAAATATCTGAAAAGGTTTTCAATTAGTTATTATCCAAATCATAATTTACTTGAAATTTAAAGTTTTGACGAAAGAGGTATTCATTCAATATAAGAGCAGTGAAGGGAAACTTACCCTTGACATGAATATAAACTTCAGCATATAACCTTTGAATAAAACATGACATACATAACATGACATAACACAGCTACTTTTTTTTTAATCCTTTGTGCAAGGGTGGCATCTAGTATTATACCATGGAGGAGCTGAGCCTAAACCATGTGGCAACCCTTCAGATTCCATGGCTGGCTTCATTTACATATGATAAGACTTCGAGGACACTCGTACAAAATGTGCAAATCCAAGAAACATCCCATTCAAGCATCAAATAATATATCATAATTTTTCTAAATGTTCTCTCTCCCTCTCCCTCTCCCTCTCCCTCCCTCTCCCTCTCTCTCCTCTCTCTCTCCCGTCTCCTCTCCTCTCTCTCTCCCCTCTCCTCTCTTCTCTCTCTCCCCTCTCCTCTCTTCTCTCTATCCCCTCTCCTCTCTTCTCTCTCTCCCCTCTCCTCTCTTCTCTCTCTCCCTCTCCTTCCCTCTCTCTCTCCCCTCTCCTCTCTCTCTCCCCTCTCCCTCTCTCTCCCCTCTCCTCTCTCCTCCTCTCTCTCTCCCCTCTCCTCTCTCTCTCCCCTCTCCTTCTCTCTCCCCTCTCCTCTCTCTCTCCCTCTCCTCTCTCCTCTCTCTCTCCCTCTCCTCTCTCCTCTCTCTCTCCCTCTCTTCTCTCTCCTCCCTCTCCTCCTCCTCTCTCCCTCTCCCTCTCCCTCTCTCTCCCTCTCCTCTCTCTCTCTCCCCTCTCCTCTCTCCTCTCTCTCTCCCCTCCTCTCTCTCTCTCTCTCTCTCCCCCTCTCCTCTCTCCTCTCTCTCTCCCTCTCCTCTCTCTCTCCCCTCTCCTCTCTCTCTCCCCTCTCCTCTCTCTCTCCCCTCTCCTCTCTCTCTCCCCTCTCCTCTCTCTCTCTCCCCTCTCCTCTCTCTCTCCCTCTCCTCTCTCTCTCCCCTCTCCTCTCTCTCTCCCCTCTCCTCTCTCCTCTCTCCCTCTTCCTCTCTCCTTCTCTCTCCCCTCTCCTCTCTCTTCTCTCTCCTCTCCCTCTCCTCTCTCTCTCCCCTCTCCTCTCTCTCTCTCCCTCTCCTCTCTCTCTCCCCTCTCCTCTCTCTCTCTTCTCTCTCTCTCTCTCCCTCTCCTCTCACTCTCCTCTCTCTCCTCTCCCTCTCCTCTCTCTCTCCTCTCTCTCTCCCTCTCCTCTCACTCTCCTCTCTCTCTCCCTCTCCTCTCTCTCTCCCCTCTCTCTCTCTCTCCTCTCTCTCTCCCTCTCTCCTCTCTCCTCTCCCTCTCTCTCCCCTCTCCTCTCTCTCTCCTCTCTCTCTCGCCCTCTTCCTCTCTCTCTCCCTCTCCTCTCTCTCTCTCTCCTCTCCCCTCTCCTCTCTCTCTCCCCTCTCTCTCTCCTGCTCTCTCTCCCCTCTCCTCTCTCTCTCCTCTCTCTCTCCTCTCCCTCCCTCTCTCTCTCCCTCTCCTCTCTCTCTCCCTCTCCTCTCTCTCTCCCCTCTCCTCTCTCTCTCCCCTCTCCTCTCTTCTCTCTCTCTCCCCTCTCCTCTCTCTCCCTCTCCTCTCTCTCTCCCCTCTCCTCTCTCCTCCTCTCTCTCCTCTCTCTCTCCTCTCCTCTCTCTCTCCCCTCTCC
>NW_020868440.1:44862-56728 GCF_003789085.1 Penaeus vannamei | reverse complement strand
ATATATATATATATATATATATATATATATATATATATATATATATATATATATATATATCTATATATATATATATATATATATATATATATATTTATATATATACATACACACAGCACACACACACACATATATATGTGTGTAAAACATATATACATGAGTATATATATATATATGTATATATATATATATATAAATATATATATATATATATATATATATATATATATATATATATATACATATATATACATAATATTACACACATACATGCATATGTATACATATATACTTTTACATGTACATGTACACCCACCAACAAAAGCAATGACACATCGCCAGACCTGGTTTGGAGAGAACTTGCCCTTCTTGCCTGAAAGGTGGCCCACTTTCAAACAATGTAGACATTGTTAGGAAAGGGGGGGGAGGAAGGGGGTGATTTAGATTCGCTAGGCAAAGCAAGGAGTGAGTGTTCGGCTATGTTTCTCTCTCTCTCTCACTCAGCTTGGATGACTTTATATACCCCTTGGCTGACGGCGTGGCCTCTATAATTAGAAGTGCATGGTTTGGGCGATAGCATGGCATGGAGTACGCTGCCACGTGGCGACCATGCGGTACGCACGTGGAGGTATGGTAATGCAGAAGATCTCATGCAGCTGGGGAGTCACTGTGGTAGAGAGTTCAGGTCGCGGTCCCGGTCCCGGTCCTGCTCTCCTCCCCCAGCTCCGGCTCTTCAGGGTATTCACTGCCAGATATCAACACCTCACGGCAGATACCGAAGGTGCAGACTGTGCTACACTCGTGGCGTGAGGAGGATGACCAAGATGATATGTTCAGGGTGTGATGTTCCTCTCTGTAGGACTTCCTGCTTTGAGGAATATCACACTCTGAACGCATCTATGTCTAGGTGATCCTCCTCACGCCACGACCTTATAAATATTGTAAATAATTTACTTTTGTAAATAAAATACGAAATGTAAAAAAAAAACTTTCTATATCTTCATATACCACACTATTTCTTCACACACCAATATGAAATGAATACTGAAGAAAATAATCTTGATATAACATAAAATATTGAAACTTACTTTGAAAAGAATGAAGAATAGAAAGATGGAAAAAGAAAAGAAAAAGAAAGTAAGCTTTTTTACAGAGCTTGATCCAATGATATTGAACACATACGACTTCCAAAAATAACTTACAACAGGAATAAAAAAATAAAATTATATGTGTATTACATATATGATGTGATCACGTACTTATAAAACTACACTGAGAAGAGAAAATAAAAACTATATCTTGCTCATGAAGTAATAATATAGACCTCGCGTGAAAACTAGGATAGTTGATATGATAACCTAAAAAAATGAATAACGAAATTCAACAAAAAAACTATGGTTATAAACACGATCACACATCAAACTGCTTACTTTATTCAGAGTAAAGGCGAATAATTATCAATTGTGGAGTCCATACTACGAAAACACTGTCATACATACTTGACTTAAAGGAAAATATAGCAAATATATACCTTAGAAAATAATTTAAAAAATAAAAAAAAATTCTTAGTGATACAAAGAAAAGACAAGGAATGCTGGTATTGCGCGTGAGCGGTCGCGCGCCATAGGGTGATGGCATAGGTCCCCGGCAGCGAGGCCCAGGCCACTACGAATACTACCCAGGGAAAGGGTCTCGCATATCAGAAAATGACCCGTCGGCAATAGGTTAAAGCCTAGCTATGGATAGTTCTCAGGCAGCGCACGCAAGACCTGTCTACCTGTGGGGAATGTGCTCCCGGGTACACCTATGTGGACTTTTGCTTGTCGCAATCATGGCTACAGGATTTGATAATGACACTGAACATAGATATGAGTTTGTGAATGTTCACTTTTATACTAATATCAGAAAAAAAATTATATTAGTGATTTATGATGAAATAGTTTGAGAATTATCTAGAAAAAAAAAAAAAAAAAAATTGTGTACTTTTACACATGAAATGTTTCCATCGAGACCCTGGTAATATACTGTAGCTTATGAAGGGATCTGTATTGTCAACAAAACACTTCCATCCTCCCAATGTCGAAACGGAAGCTGTGCCTTGTAGCTGTGCCTTCCTCTCTCAGTCCAGAGGAAACACCTATTCACACCTTCTTTGCCAGCCAAGACTTTCTCTTCCGGGGACTTCATCACGTCCAGAAGAATAGACACCCAAAGAATAGGGTACGAGGCACCTCCGCCAGCAGGACAAGGAGTCACTGGATATGAGGACGTCTCATCAGGCAGAGAGGGGAGAGCACCAGAAGCAGACTAAGACCTAGCAGATGAGGCACAGGGCGGGAGGTCACTTTCCTCGCCTCCGCCCTTGGGACGCAGGGTCACTCTCGGGATCATACCTATACCTCCCCAATAAACTCCTCAAGCAAGTCCCCTTTCATTCACCACCTCCACGCCCCCCAACTCTTAGGTTGACAACTGGTGGCTAGCTGTGGAAGAACTTCACAACGCCGAACATTCCTGAAAAAAGGTCCTGCCGAAGTGCCTCCTCGCCAGTCATCGCTAACAAGATCCTCACCGCCCACACCATGTCTCCCACACTACATCACACTAACAACTCGCGCCTGTGCTACGCTCCTGACGAAGTCGCTGAAGATGAATTCCCCAACCCATTCTCGCCAACCAACTCATCTACCTCATAGAGTCTTCGCGAACCTTCGTCAGCATAAGCCATGAAATCACACTTCGACCCTACACCACCGATACTCTCTCAGTACTTTTAAGAATAAGTGTACCTCTTCAGTGCCAGTTTAACTATTCGCCCTCCCTAAACCTATCCACACCTTACATACAAGTTGCAAACTACTAATTCTATATTACAAAAATTTCTCACTGTTAATAATTGTTTTAACTCACAACGAAGTTACACACTTAGGTCACAGTGACCACTCACCTCACTCCCCCACCTCATTCCCCCGCCTTAACCATTCTTTAATTGATGTATATTGTTGTGTTATTTGTTTCTTTCAGACTATCGGATAATTATTGTATTCACACTGCATAGTACGTTTTACTTTTTTCAGAGCAAATAATCATTTAAATTTTTTCAATTATTGTAATATATCTGCTCTCCCGTGTATATTATTCGTGTCTATTGTAGTAATCTTTGCTTCACTTTATATGCTATGTTTATTAGTAGTTTCTTCGTTCCTGCCTGTGTTTCACTTTCATTCTGTGAATTTATAAATATGGTGTGTTTTGAAAATCACTTTCCCTTTACTTGCCGTGGTAATTGTTCGCTTATTCACATACACATCAACCCTTTACTCACCTATTTGACCGCTCTACACGAATTCACTCTAGTATTATTTGTAGTACGTACCATGTTTAATTACTGATTCTAACTAGCTTTAATGACGACTACTCTCAATACCCGATATCTTTTCGTTAGTACTGCTGGAATTTATGCTTCCTTAGTTTTAAGGTTTTGGTGAATATGTAACTTGTAACTAACTTGATGGAGTCAAACATCTGTTGCAGTAGGGGTTACGCACTGCAGATACCATGCCTTATGTAGGCTTACATATTATCACCGCAATTTAGTTTTAAGCTGTTATGTCTACTACGAAGAAATCGCACCCAGATGCCGTTGAATCTCCTACGAAGGAATCACGCCCGCCGAATGTTGTTACTCATACTTACTGCGCTCTAGATGCACAGGTTTACTGCTGCCCACAAATTGCGCCTTGCCGCACGTTGTTACTCATACTTATGTCTACTGTGGCCGTTACTTTTGTTCAGCCCAAGCTGCCTCCGAAATGCACACTGTTGCCGTGATTACATTTTTTTTCTACACCGCCGAGACGCTCAAGTTACTTTTAAGTTCAGGCCAAGCTGCCTACACGTGTCTGAAGCATAGTTACTAGCCAATTTAGCCCAAAGATATGGAATCCTCACTCACTAACTTTCTCCCTACAAAATATTCGTACTCTTTTGATCTCACTAATCCTGAGTAATTAACACCTTCTCAAGACATGCAGCCTTCTCACAACAAATGTTCTTATTACTTTCCTTTTCTGGCATCTTAGTAAGGTGTGGACAAGTAAAATTTCCATCCTCTTCCTTAGCCCTTTTTACTGGCCTAGTACACTTATTTTTCAGCCCCTGAAGACAATGTGACCCTGCTACCAAATGTTGCACCTCACTGTGAACCTCCACCACGCTGCTCCCCTGACACACGACGACCTAAGGGACCATGGAGCACCAGCAACCATCTGTAGAAGCACATTGGGAGCTTGCCACCAGACATGCCATCAGTGCTTATGACGTTGCAGACGGATCGAGGACGATTCGCTTTGCGTGGCCGAGCGATGCCAACAATACACTTCCGTCCTCCCAAGGTCGAAACGGAAGCTGTGCCTTGTAGCTGTGCCGCCAGCAGGACAAGGAGTAACTGTATATAAGGACGTCTCATCAGGCAGAGAGGGGAGAGCACCAGAAGTAGACCAAGACTTAGCAGAGCAGTCACAGGCAAGAGGTCACTCCGCCCTCGGGGACTCGGGGCACGAGGTCACTCTCGGGGGCCACATCTTTACCTCCCCCAATAAACCAGCAAGACAGACCCCCTTTAATTCACCACCTCCACGCCCCCAACTTTATCACATGTATGTATACCAAGTACGAACCAATAATGTTTGAAAATACCCATATAAATAATGATAAATATTCTTTTTAGACTGTTCAATTGTCAGCACTTTACAACATCAGTAAATTTGATTTAATTTGAAACTGGTCATTTCCGCTGTAAAGAGCACTTCACTGCAAAGGGCACCTAAAAGTCAGATTTTTTAATTCGGAGAAATAAGCATGATACCGATTCTTTCATATTGAAGATGATAGTACACAGTAATATCTGCTCTGAAATAAAAACTACTTGGAATTTTGACCTTCTTTGTATGCGCAGTCTTCGTCTAGAGTTGAAACAACTATCGAATCCTTTTTATGCGTTTCCGGTAAAAAAATATTAAGTTTAAACATTACCATAGGTCTTAGGTACCATAAATACGCAAATATCCAACCACACCTAGGCATCTGCATGGATTTATGCACTTCTTAGCAAAGTTAATAGGTGCAAATGACAAAACACCAACTCTACACTCATTTCTCGTTGCGAACTGTTTCTTTTAAAAATCGTCAAGGAAAACAGTTTGATAAGGATAAGTAATGTTATATTCTTTTACATATATAAGTCAATGTAGGCCTGCTAAATGAGGATGATTAAAATGGTTAATCTTATGCGCATATTATAACTTATAAACACCCAGTGACCCTCTTCCCCCCGTGTGGAGTATGGGAAAAATTCAAATACTTTGGTAAGTCTCAAATTCCATGTACTTCACACATATGCTTTTAAAATTCTAAAAATTGAACTGCTATGTTGTATTCATGCTAGGCCTTTATAACTAGGATGATTTTGAACTGATATTGCCATGCTGAGTTCTCCATTTCTTCTAAAAAAAAAAAATAAATAAATAAAAGTTTTATCTGGTTTAGATTAATTGTCTCTATGGTTTAATGCACTTATTAAACTTTTCAGACAGATATATCTATTTTCATATCCAGCAAACAAACAAAATTAGACATACCTTTACAGAATAGCATCCCTATTGAGAATATTTCCAATTGGTAATAGTCACATCGCAAACTACACTAATTAAACTTTTTTATGTAACATCCTTAGATTTAGCGCGAAATAACAGAGATAACATACTTTGGCAAATGTCCAAAATATTGAACACCATATTGCCATTTGTTTCCACAAACAAAAGGTGTATTTTACTTTCGTAATTTTTGTGTGATTCAAACGCAGTTTGTTGTTCACTAGAGCATCATTATCCTGAGGCCATATAGGTAGCCAATTTTTAAATTTTGAAATAAAAAAAAATATATATAATTATATAAAACTGAAAAAAACAATCCCCCGCCTCCAAAAAAATAGGGAATTTTAAAAATCAGCTATCTGCACGGTCTCAGGGTTCCGATGCTCCAGCTATAGCAGCAAACTGCGTTTGAATCACATGAAAGTTAAATGTTCCTAAGACAAAAAAAAAAAAAAAAAAAAAACACTAATGACGGGTGTCCCACATATGAGCAGGCATACTGCTAGTGTAACGCTGTATTGGGGCTCACGCTCCGACGCAGCAGCGGGCCACGGCAGGCGGGCGCGGACAGAGGGTCAGCTCCGCCCGCCAATTTTGGGTCAGCTCCGCCCGCCAATTTTGTAGCCGCCTGGAATCTTTCATTTTCGGCTTCAAAACATACTGGTGTTAATGGGTTAATGGTATATCTGACAACCTGTTACAAATTTCTGACCTAAATTCTTCCTCTGCAGACCATGAAATCTTTTTAAGGAGATCAATTCAATGTGATTCAGTGCATCACCATACACAACCCATTAAGCAATAAGGTAATTTGCCATTCACAAATTTCATAAGGAAGCCACACAGAGAACATGTATTAGATGAGAAACCCTTACAATTTACATTTAGACAAAATATATAATTAATATTTTCCCTTTTCAAATTTAGGTTTTTTATTTATCAATTTAACGAAAACTCATCTATCTCTTGACAAACATGTAAAAGATTAAACTTTGTCATCAATATAATATTGGGACTAGGAAGATCATTGTAATATTTCCAAACTTTTAAACAATTTTCATGGATGATATTAGTTGTCGGTGAAAATATTTGTTTAATATCACAAGCCAATTTCAGACTATGTTTCATACAAGAACATTCCATTCACAGAATACTGGATAAAATGCAGTCACAGCAGCCAGGAAGAGGATGCTGAGCATAGAAATAGCGTCATCCCTGGAGCCAGAGTTCTTCCAGTTATGGCTTATAGACATTACATTCCACATTCATCTATCAATGGAAATAATGCAAAAGCTCTTTCTAAATTTTGTGCAAATGTGGCAAATCCTTTCTGTCACCATGGCCTTCACTCGGAATGCTCATGACAGAAAGTTTGTGTCTACCTAGGACCACAGCCAGATTTTCCCCATGACCTTATGTTCACATCACTCACTCCTTAAACTTATTTCTTGCAGGCTTAAAAGTCAATGAAGATTATGAATACTGAGCTTTTATCCATCCTAAATGAAAAGATAAAAAAAGATAACACATAGCAAAAAAAACATAAAAATACTTTTCAAAATTATACTGTTTTCAAATATATATAATCTAAGCTGAAATAAGAAAAAATATCAACTTTAAACAAACACCATGATACAAAGCTCCTCTAAGCATCATTATCACTAACACTGAATGAAGAAAGCACTGCCTAGTCCCTTTGCTGCCCCCATACCTTTCACATCTTGTTGGTTCACTGCCTGGATGTGGAGGTAGAGAGGGCGATCACCTGGATTCTTGTTTGGGTTTTTTTGTTCCTCTTGGGTCATGTATCTGCCACGTGTCGACACTGCAGCACCAGACATCTGATGGGGCCATAGTTGTTTGAAAAGCATATATTAAATGTAATTTAATGACCCTCAGCCATGTATTTGGCTACATAAAATTTTTGGCTAGTTTTCATTACCAAAAAAAAAATACTTACATTATTTGTCATTCATTCTAAAAGGTTTCAAAGTCCTTTCACAATTTTCTGCTTCAGGCATGAAAGCCATGTCAAATGTCTACTTCACTTATTAGGTTAACTAAGAGCTACTCATACCAAATTATTTTAGACATTCCTATGTGTCACTGTTTACTGAACGTGTCAGTATAATCCATAAGTATCGAATTACGATAAAAAGAATCCACTCATTATGAAATATGATTTTCACCTTTTAAAACATGATAAAAGTAGATTCATTAAGTTCTTTCTATGATATATATATGTTTCCAGGTAGACAACAATGAGTTCATAATAAAAAGCTTATATTTTTATACACACATAATATATATGTTTATATGTGAGCAAACCAGCACAATGGCAAAAAAGGAGGGGATGGAGGAGGAATAGGAGGGAAAAGAGGAAGAGGAGTAGAGAGTAGAAGGAGTGGAACAGGGCATAGAAGAGGTGGTGGAGGATAAAGATGAAGAAAAAGAGGAAGAGGAGTGGGGAATAGAGAGGGTATGTGGAGCAGGAGGATCAGCAGCAGGGAGTAGGAGAGAGAGGAGGTGCAGGTGGTAGTAGTGGTAATGATGGTGGTGGTGATAATGTTGGTGGTGGTAATGATGGAAATGATGGAAATGATGGTGATGGTGGTAATGATGGTGATGGTGGTAATGATGGTGGTGGCAATGATGGTGATGATGGTGATGGTGGTAATGATGGTGATGGTGGCAATGAAGGTGGTGAAGAAGGTGTGGCAATAGTTGTGTAATTATGGTGGTGGTAATGATGGTGGGAATGATGGGGTAATGATTGATGAGTCGTGGTTAATGTGTGTGGTGTGTAATGTGTTCTATAGTGGGGTGTGTGTGGTGTAATGATGGGTGTTTAATGGTGTGTAAATGGGTTGGAATGTTGGGTAATGGTGAGTTAATTGTGGGTGTGTAAGGTGTTGTTTGTAATGGTGTTGGTGTTGTAATTGGTTGTGGTGTGGTGTAATTGTGTGTAATGGTGGTGTGTGTGGATTGGTGGTGGTGGTAATGGTGTGTGGGTGGTGTATGGTTGGTGGGTGGTAATGTCGTGTTGTCGGTTAATGTGTTTGAATGGTGTGTGTGGATAATGTCGGTGTGCGAATGGTGGTGGTGGTGATAATTGTGGTGGTAGATGGTAGTGGTGTAATGTTGGTTCTGTGTAAGGTGTGGTGTAATGATGTGTTGTGTAATGTGTGTGGTATGTGGTCGTGGTACATGTGGTTGCTAATGTGTGGTGGTGTAATGGTGTGTGTAATGGTGTTGTGGTAATGATTGGTAGTTATTAAGTTGAAGTGGTGGTTATTAATGAAGTTGGTGTGGTGTAATTGTAATGGTGTGTGGTAATGTGGTAAATAGTGGTGTGTGTAATGGGTGTGTGGGTAATGGTGGTGTGGTTTAATTGTGTGGGTGAATGGTGTGGTGGTGTAATATGGTGGTGGTGAATGTGTGGAAGATGTGGTGTGTGTAATGGTGCGTGGTAATGATGGTTGTGGGAATTGGTGGTATGATTATGTGTAATATGGTGGTTGTGTAATGGTTGGTGGTTGGTAAGGTTGGTGGTGTAATGTGTGTGGTGTGATGTAATGTGGTCTGTGGTGTAATGGTGTGGTGTGTAATTGTGGTGGTGTGGTAATGTGTGTGTAAAGGTGGTGTGTTGGTAATGGTTGGGTGTGTAGATGTGGTGTGGTGGGTAATGGTGTGGTTTTGTAATGTGGTGTGTTTAATGGGGTGGTGTGTAATGGTGTGGTAATGTGTTGTGGAATGTGAGGTGGTGGTAATGGTGTGTAATGTTTGTGGAAAATGAAGGTGGGTTGTAATGGGGTAATGTGTGGGTGGATGGAAATAATTCGTGGTGTAGGTGTGTGGTGATAATGGTTGTGTAATGGTGGGTGTTGTTAATGTGTGGTTAATGTTAGTGTGTGAATGTGTGAATGGTGTGTGGTAATGGTGGGTGGATGTAATGTGGTTTGGTAATGGTGAGGTGTGTAATGGTGTGTGAATGTGGTGGGGTATGCGGTAGTGGTGGTAGATGGTCTGGTGTGGTAATGTGTGTTGTGTAATGATGTTGTTTGGGTATGGTGTGGTGTAATGGTGGGTGGTGTTGGTAATGGATGGTGTGGTGTCGGAATGGTGGTGGTGGGTGGTAATGGTGTGTCGGTGGTAATTGGTGTGGGTAATGTGGTGTGTGAATAGGTTTGGTTGTAATGTTGTGTGAATGGTGGTGGTCGTGGAATGGTGGTGGTGGTGGTGTAAGTGGGAGGTGGTAATGTTTGTGGTTAATGAAAGTTGGTTCGTTAATGATGGTGTGTAATGGTGGTTGTGTTGGTAAATGGTGATTAAGGTTGTGTGTAATGGTGGTGGATGTAATGAAAGGTTCGGTGGTAATAAGGTGTGCGTAGTATGATGTTGTGGTAATTGGTGGTAATGGTGTGGATGTAATGATGGGGCGAGTAATGAAGTGGTGTGTACATGATGTGTGGAATGGTTGGTGGGTGTCGTAATTTATAAAGGTGGGTGGTTGTGGTAATGTTTGTGTGCTAATGTCGTGTGATTGTACATGGTGTGCAGGTGTGTTAATGGTGGGGGTGTGGTAATGGTGGTGTGGTGGGTAATGGTATATGGTGTGTGTGGTGGTAATGTTGGTGGTAATGGTAGTTGGTAATTGGTGGTAATGGTGGTGTGTGTTAATGGGTTGGTAAATGAGGTTGTTAATGATGGTTTGGTAATGTGTGGTTGTAAGTGGTGGGGTGTGTAATGGTTGTGTGTGGGTAATGGTGTGGTTTGTAATGGTTGGTGTGGTGTGGGTAATGTGCTGGTGGTGAATTGTTGGTGGTGTGTGTAATGTGTGTGTAATGGTGGTTAATGATGGATGGTGGTGTAGATGGTTGTGTGGTAATGGGGTGGTTGGTAATGGTGTGTGTGGTAAGTGGTGTAAGTGTGGTGGTGGGTAATGTTGTGGTGGTAATGACTAGGTGTGTGTAATGATGTGGGTTAATGTGTGTGAATGTTATAATGGTGTGGTGGTCGGGTGGTGGTGTGTGGTAATGGTGTGGTAATTGTTGGAGTAATGAAGGGGGTGTAATGAAGGTGGTGGTGTAATGAAGGGGTGTTAATGTGGTGGTAATGGGGTGGAGGTGTAATGAAGTTAGTGGCGTAATGAAGGTAGGTGCGGAAATGAAGGTGGGTGGTAATGATGGGTGGTAATGTGTGGTCGTTAATGTGATAATGGTTGGTGTGTAATGGGAAATGGTGGTGTGTGGTGTGTAATGGTGGTGTTAATGGTGGTGTGTGGTGTAATGGTGTTGATGTAATGTGTGGGTGTAATGTTTAGTGGTAATGGGTAATGGTGGTGTTGGTGGTGTATATGGTATTGTTAATGGTATGGTGAATGTGGTGGTGTGGTATAAATGGTGTGGTGTGTAATGTTGGTGTGAATGTGTTGTTGTATAATTTGGTGGTGTAATGTGTGGTGGTGGTGTTAATGGTTGGTGGTGGTGGTTAATGGTGGTGGTGGTTAATGGTGGTGGTGTGGTAATGGTGGTGTGTGTAATGGTTTGGTAATATGTGTGGTGAGATGATGATGTGGTGTAATGATGGTGTGTGGTATGGTGTGGTGATGGTGTGTTAATGGTGTGGAGTGTAATGATGGTGTGGTGGTAATTGTGGGTGTGGAATGGTGTTGGTAATGGTTGGTGATGGTAATGTGTGTGGGTGGTAAATGTTGTATTGGTAATTTGTGTGTAATGGTGTTGTGGTAATGGGTTGTGGTAATTGTGGTGGTGGTTAATGGCTGGTGTCGTATGGGTGGTGGTGGTTGGTTGTGTGGGTTTGGTGTGTGTGATGGTAATGGGTGTGTGTAATATGGTGTGGTGTAATATGTTGGTGTGTTAATGTGGTTGTGGGTAATAGTGTGGAGGTGTATGATTGGTTTGATGGTGTGGAGGTGTAATGATGGTGTGGTGGTAAGTGGTGTTGTTAATGTGTAGTGATGTAATGTGGTGGTGGTAAGGTGGTTGTAATGGTTGGTAGTGGGATGGTTGGTGGTGTGTAAGAGGTGTATAATGGTGTTGGTGGAATGTCTGGGTCGTAATGGTGTGTGGTGTGGTGGTGTGGATGGGTCGGTGAGTTTCATAATGGTTGTTGTGGTAATGAGGTGTGTGGTGATGTGTGATGTTAATGTTGTGTGATGTAATGGTCGTTTTAATGGTGTGGTGTGGTAA
>NW_020868440.1:25267-44765 GCF_003789085.1 Penaeus vannamei | reverse complement strand
TAATGTGGTGGTGGTGGGATGGGTGGTGGTTAATGGTGGTGGAGGTGGTATGAAGGTGGTGGTTGGTAATGAAAGGTGGTGGTGGTAATGGGTGGGTGGTAATGGTGGTGGAGTGGTAATGAGGTGGTGGCGGTAATGAAGGTGGTGGGTAATGAAGGTGTGGTAATGATGGTAAATGGTGGTGGTGGTGGTAATGGTGATAATGGTGGTGGTTGGTGGTAATGGTGGGTGGTGGTGGTGGTGTGGTAATGGTGGTGGTGGTGGTGGTGGTGGTGGTAATGTGGTGTGGTGGTGGTGGTGGGTAATGGTGGTGGTGGTGGTAATGGTGGTAATGGTGGTGGGTGGTGGTGGTGGTAATGGTAGTGGTGGTAATGGTAGTTGGTGGTAAATGGTGGTGGTGGTGGTAATGGTGGTGGTGGTGGTAATGGTGGTGGTGGTGGTAATGTGGTGGTGGTGGTGGTGGTAATGGTGGTGGTGGTGGTAATGGTGGTGGTGGTGGTGGTAATGGTGGTGGGTGGTGGTAATGGTAATGGTGGTGGTGGTGGTAATGGTGGTGATGGTAATGATGGTGGTGGTAATGATGATGGTGGTGGTAATGGTGGTGGTGGTGGTGGTAATGGTGGTGGTGGTGGTGGTGGTAATGGTGGTGGGGTGGTAATGGTGGTGGTGGTAAGGTGTGGTGGTGGTAATGGTGGTGGTGGTGTGGTAATGGTGGTGGTGGTATGGTGGTGGTGGTGGTAATGGTGGTGGTGGTGGTGGTGGTGGTGGTAATGGTGGTGTGTGGTAATGGTGGTGGTGGGTGGTAATGGTGGTGGTGGTGGTGGTGGTGGTGGTGGTGGTGGTGGTGATGGTAATGGTGGTGGTGGTGTGGTGGTGGTAATGATGGTGGGTGGTATGGTGGGTGGTGGTGGTGGTGGTAATGGTGGTGGTGGTAATGGTGGTGGTGGTGGGTAATGTGTGGTGGTAATGATGGTGGGGTGGTAATGGTGGTGGTGGTGGTAATGGTGGTGGTGGTGGTAATGGTGGTGGTGGTGGTAATGGTGGTGGTGGTGGTAATGGTGGTGGTGGTAATGGTGGTAGTGGTGGTGGTAATGGTGGTGGTGGTGTGGTAATGTGGGGGTGGTAGTAATGGTGGTGGTGGTGGTGGTAATGGTGCTGGTGGTGGTGGTGGTGGTGGTGGTGGTGGTGGTGGTGATGTGGTGGTGTGGTCGTAATGGTGGTGGTGGTGGGTGGTAAATGAAGGTGGTGGTGGTGATGGTGGTGATGGTAATGGTGGTGGTGATGGTAATGGTGGTGGTGGTGGTAATGGTGGTGGTGGTGGTAATGAAGGTGGTGGTAATGAAGGCGGTGGTGATGGTGGTAATGAAGGTGGTGGTGGTGATGGTGGTGGTGGTGGTGGTGGTGGTGATGGTGGTGGTGGTAATGATGGTGGTGGTGGTAATGATGCTTAAGTAATAAATATGACTTTTACAATGTAAAAAGAAATATAATTTTTAAGCCTATATCCACTAACTAATGAGTGATATAAGAATATGAAGATAATTTGAAATACAACAAAACGAAGTTTGCAACATGGCCATGACCCTTCAGTGACAGATTTTAAAGATCCATATTTTCTGTACCTGGTAGACATATCAACCTACTGGATTTGGAAGCTTCATTGCCATCATGTGGCTCAAATAAACATTAGCCCTATTTGATAGGTGTGCGGCTTGTAGGCCAGGCACACAAGAATACTCATATGCAGTGATAACACTCCATGCCTCTTTTGCAATGTTATTTTCTCTTTTTAGGCATTAGCATTTTTACTTTTTTGTCAATTTCCAAAGTCTATATATTTGATTTGGTTTATCATCTCTATCAATAATAATATTAAGTTACGTTTTGTTATTTGTCTTTTTTTCTAATATTCAATTTTCTGTAATACATACTGCACTGCCAGACATGGTGGGCAAGAATAGGATCTTGAACATGGAAATAGTTGGCACTCTTCTAGTCATAGCTCATAAGTGGTACATTCCACACCTGTTTATCAATGGAACTAATGCAAAGGCCTTTCCTAAGTGCTCATAGAGTCTAATCACCGTCCAAGAGATTTGCACACTTGTGGCAAGTCATTCTCATCACCCTGGCCTTCAGCCAAAATCCTCATAACAAGTTCCTGTCCTTAGCCAAAATATTCCCATGACAGCATGTTATCCATCCCTCAAGTCATTTTTTTCCATGACATAATGGATTGTGGGGGTTAACCCCTTGGATCAGGTTAATATGACCATCACATAATGAATCATCAGGAAAAAATTGTAAAACAGAAAGCTGACTACCACAAAATAATTTTAAAATGACACTGCTGACAAAAAGATAATAATTGTTACTATCAAGTTATGAACAACCTAAAGAGATGATTTGGAGTGTGTGCAAGGAAAACAGTCTGTTACCAACTGGATGACAAATATAGGCATTGAAAAATGGTCAAAAAGCAAAAAATACTTATAGAGTACGAGATAACAATGCAAAGGAGAGGCAAGGAGTCTTGATGTCACACAAGTGTTCGTGCCATGACAGTGGCCACTAAAGTAAGTCTAATCCCCAGATTTACAGCAATATGTGGGCAGCAAAAAACCAAGATCAAAAGGATTAAAGCAGTACAACTAAACAATAAGCAGTTTTCTTGGAACTAGGTATTTCTTTCTAAGGATATAATGAACTCACAAAGAAGGTTATCAGTGACCACCACCTCCCTCAAAATGGCTGGGTTTGATTGGAAACCTTGTATTTCTTGACTCCAAACAAAACAAGAAAAAAAACTGCATGAAGAGAGTTGGGATGCAATCTATCTAAAACACAAAAAGGCATCTATCTCCTATTCAACTCTTTCTGTCTGTTTTAATACTACTTACTTTACTAATCTCCTCTTGTGTTGATGACCTAGTAAGGAAATTCCTGGCACTCATGGGGGCATCATTAATAACAACTTCTTCAATGGAGAGGTCATTTGATTTACTGTTTTTGGTCCGGTTCTTGTGAAGCTCTGACAGCTTGAGCTGCCCTGATGCCACCAACATTGCATCAACCTGAAAATATATATGGTTTATGAATTATTTATGTCTCTTATTCATAAATCCTTTCATACCTCATAAGATCAAATGGTGTGGTATTATGGATCAACAATAATATATAACTATAACTGTAAATGGAATCATAGCCAAAGAACCTTATACAATTGTTTTGCATGGCATGGATCCTTGCCATCCAGCATTTAGGTTCATTTTATAATAGCAAAAGTAAATGTTAACCACCATTAAAGAGGACTTGAGTAGAGCTAAAATATGCCAAAAATGTACAAAAAATAGACATCTGATGTTGCATAATCAACAAAATAATGTAAAATTAAGTTTAAGTATGTAATGGGACACTTTCACAGTCCAGATCAATAAGAATTCAGGCTGCTACATCTAAAAGAGATATTCAATACCTCACACGTTATTCTCTTTTTTTAATGTCTCTTCAGAATTGACCTATAAATACCTCAGAATAAAAATAATGTGGGGTAAATCTAAAAAAAATAATAATGAAAAAAAAAAAAAAAAAAAAAAAAAACATAAATGTACATAATGGTCTAAGAACAGCTTCAGATGTTCATGCCTTCATATAGGGGGTCTATATATATGTTGTGTCATTCATGAAATATATGGTATTTAAGAAAAATAAATTGAAGTTTTAGGAATTTCATAATTACTTTCAATTTTGTTATCATCTCAAACAACAGTAATTTGAAAAATCAAATTACTGTTTAATTGAGATCACATCAATTTTCAATATATCATAAAATTTATATCACATCTATTTTTAATATATCATAAAATTTATGAGATCACATCTATTTTCAATATATCAGAAAATTTATGAGATCACATCTATTTTCAATATAACAAAATTTATAAAATCACATCTATTTTCAATATATCAGAAAATTTATGAAATCCCATATATTTACAATGTATCAGAAAATTTATGCACATATCTTATTTATACATTTTTCAGTATTTCAGATACAAAATGTCATAATGACATTTACTCATGTATAGCTAATCATATTTGCATGAAACTGAGGTTACAGTACTTTCATAGAATTCATAGATGCGAGTGTGACGTCACCAAATTTATTCAAATTCTCCTCATTCAGTTTTTGAAAAATAAATAATGTAATATTCACTCATAACTTTAACACTGTTTTAGACATTCACATTTTACTTTCTGTTTATAATTGTTGAAATTAGGTTTGAAAAAATGAAAGGTAATGTTAAAAGAGTATGAAACATATGCTCCATGAGTACATGAAACAAATGCAACTGATGGATCAGCAGTTAGACAGTTACCCCAAGAAAGCAACAGTTACTGATGGATCAGCAGTTAGACAGTTACCCCAAGAAAGCAACAGTTACTGATGGATCAGCAGTTAGACAGTTACCCCAAGAAAGCAACAGTTACTGATGGATCAGCAGTTAGACAGTTACCCCAAGAAAGCAACAGTTACCCAAGGAAGATATTGTTCATGATAGTAGTTTTTCCAAATGCAATCGAAGATGATATCATCCATTACTAAATTTCAACTGGGTATCAACCACAGCCTCTTTGACCCAGTCATGACATTTGACATCTTATCACATCATGCCTAAATTGTTGCTATGTTGTAATGATTTCTCAACACATCACACCAGCTGAGACTAATCTAGGCTGTTTAGGCTGAGTAGTCATTCTTTAGATTAGCAGTTATGAAAGAAAAATCATTCCCTCAAAAAAGCTTAAGGGGACCGTCGCAGAGGAGGGGGGGGGGGTCAAATTGAGTTAGCTAGCGTATAGTATAGGTACATGGATGAGAAAACTACTAAACAAGTATTAACCGCCTGCTATGGCTCACTGTCTTGCAGCCGATGTGAGACCCGCTGAACACTTGGAGAGGTACATCCCTAATGAGTACCCAGGTACAGCTATGTGGACTTCTGCTTGCTGCAATCGTGCATACGGCATTTGATTATAACATTGCACATAGATATGAGTTCGTAAATATTCAAGGAACACTTTTATACCAATATCAGAAAAAAAATTATATCACGGTGATTTATGACAAAATAATTTATGAAAATATAAATTGTGAAAGTTTTATGTCCTTTTACACACGAAATATGCTACGATCGAGACTCCCTCGTAATATGTTTTAGTTTACGAAGTGATCAGTATGTATATCATGTACGAAACACTAATGTTTGAATATAGCCTTATAAGTAAGGACTGAAATATTTCCGTTACATTTCGCTCAACGGTCAGTACATCACAGCATGGGTAAATTTGATTTGATTTGAAATTAGTAGTTACCGTTGTAAAGACCAATTCAATACGAATGTTACCTAAATGTCGGATTTTTGAACTTCGGATGTATAAGTGAGATACAGATTATTTCATGTTGAAGATGATAGTACTCAGTAGTACCTGCTCTAAAATAAAAACTATATAAAATTTTGAGCTCGTTTGTGTGCGCACTCTTCATTTAGAGTTCAAAAAGCTGTCGCATTCGTTTTGTGCATTCCCAATAAAAAATTATATGTTTAGGGATTGTAGCGGCTCCTGATTGGCCGTCAACGCAGGACCGAACCTGACTCGAGATTGGCCGACTCCCGCCGTAGAAATGCCCAAATCGGCCAAGCTGACATCAGCGGTCAGGTTCTTAAGCCGCCGGACCTGAGGCGAAAGCATCATTCTCCACTCAGCTGTTGACTTGACAACACTTGTACCTGGTTCCTCAATAATAAAGAGATAAAAATCCAGTTCAGTTTTATAACCACAACACTGGTGACCCTCGGAGTGTGACAAGTTTTTACACAAGATGTCAGCAACACACAGGACGCTACCAGCCTGCTCTCTGGGCAGCCTGCCGGAATGGTTCTTTCAAGTGGAGCAGGAATTCCTCCTCAGGAATATAACAACCCACACCACTAAATTTTGCCTGCTGGTCACTAACCTCCCACCACTACTCCTTCTGACCGTCAGCAACCTCCTGCATAATCATCGGTACGCCACTTACGACGAGCTTAAGGAGGCCATTCTTAGGCGAGCAGCACCTAACCCTCTAACCGCATTAAGCTCCTTCCTCTCGTCTGACACCACGGACAGCCGTACCCCCACAGAAATCCTTCACCACTTCCAGTGCCTCCTCACCCGAACCTGCACGACGCTCCCACCTGACGTCATGCGCTCCCTCTTCCTCAAGTGGCTGCCCGCTGATATCCAGCAAATCCTGCTGATGTCAAATGCCCCATTAGAGCAACTTGCCCAAAAAGCTGACGCGATGCTCACAGCTAGGGCACCCACGTTGTCTCTGGCAACAGTGTCTGCCGCAACCACCACCTCCGCCGTGACATCGGGATCCCTTGCCGCCCATGTCGCCACACTATCCGAGGCTGTGCAGAAGATATCCACACAGGAATGTTCTCACTCCCGGCTTTGCTTTCGCACCCCTTCCCCGCCATGCTTTGAACGGGACTTCAGAAACTGCAATGCCCAACCACCAGCCTCGGTTCCACATTCCTTCACAAAGATTGGAGAAAATCGCAGAAACTGGGCGCGCCTGTCTTTTGCGGACCTCAAAGGCGTTTATTGTACGTCCGAGATGCTTCCTCCTCCTTACGTTTCCTCATCAACACAGGAGCCGAGGTCAGCTTCCTCCCGGCCTCCCACAGGGATAAACGCTAACATCGTGACTTACGTATCCTGCCCACTCTCGCTGCCTTCTGCTCGCCCCTGACAGATGTCGAACTGCCAGGGCGGAGTTCAACCATATGATGCAGTTGGGGATTATACGCCCTTCCAGCAGCCAATGGTCAGCCCCTTTGCATCTAGTGAAAAAGAAGGACGGTGATTGGCGCCCATTCAGTGATTACTGTCACCTGAACACGATCACTGCCCCCAACAGATACCCCTGCCGCACTTGCACTCCTTCTCCCACGAGCTGTCTGGCTGTACGGTGCTTTCCAGAATCAACCTCGTGCGGGCCTTACACCAAATCCCGATCGCTGAGGAGGACATACCCAAGACGGCCGTGATTACACCTTTCGGCCTGTTCGAGTTCCTTAAGATGCCCTTCGGTCTCCGCAACAACGCTCAGACCTTCCAGCGGTTCATCAACGACTTGACTCGCAGCCTTGACGGCGTCTTCGCCTACATTGAGGACATCCTCGTCACCAGTGGCTCAGAGGCAGACCACGCCCGCCATCTCCGCGCCCTCTTCGGCAGACTGCAAGAAGCGGGCGTCATCATCAACCCGGGAAAATGCAAGTTCGGTGTTCCTTCCCTCTCTTTCCTCGGACATGCCGTCACCACTCAAGGCGTCACCTCAGCACAGGAGAAGGTCACCGCTATAAGGAAGTTCCCCAGGCCAGCGACCGAGAAACAGCTTCGGAAATTCCTGGGCATGTTTAACTTCTACAGAAGATTCGTGCCCGGGTGTGCCTTTCTCCTCAAGCCCCTTCACGCCCTGATAACACCTAACAGGGCCAGCAGAAACACCAAAATCGAGTGGACCTCCCCGTCAAACGAAGCCTTCAAAACCTGCAAAGAAGCCCTGGCCTCCACCACCCTGCTTAACCACCCCCTGCCCTAGGCTCCTCTCAGCATAGCCTTCAATGCCTCCGACACTGCCATTGGTGCAGCCGTATGTGGAGGCAAAAGAATTCCAAATCCTGATGGACAACAAACCCCTCACCTTTCCCATACACTCGAGGACCCGCCGCCAATCCCCTCGTGAGGACCGCCACTTGGACTACAGCTCACAGTTCATGATGGACATCCAGCACAATGGGGGCGTGGACGAGGCCACCGATGCTCTATCAAGAGTTACCATATCCGCAGCGACCCTCACCAACGACACAGTGGATTATCATCTGGTCAGCAGAGAGCAACGGCAGCACGTGTCCATGACTCCTCTCATCAAGGGCCAGTCTTCCCTTAACCTAGAGAGAGTCAGGATCCCGAACTCCCGCGATAACCTTCTCTGCGACGTCTCCCTTGGCTACCCCCGCCCATACATCCTGCCTTCCCTCCGTCGGCGATTCTTCGATGCCTACCACCAGCATCGCGGCATCCGGGCCACCCAACACCTCATCCGCAACAAGGTCATCTGGCTCTCCATCAACAAAGATGTTTGGCAGTGGTGTCACTCGTGCCTCGAATGTCAGAGGACCAAGATCCACAGGCACACTAAATCTCCTCTCCAGACCTTCCCCATTCCAGATGCGAGGTTCCAACACATCCACATCGACAAAGTGGGACCCCTACCCATGGACGACGGCTTCACCTACATTCTGATGATGATTGACCGGTTCACCAGATGGCCATAGGCTACACCTATCCGCAACATCACCGCAGCGACGGTCACCAAGACCTTCATTAACACCTGGGTCTCCCGCTTCGGCACCCCGGACACAGTCACTACTGACCGCGGCGCCCAGTTCGAGTACGAACTTTGGCGCCACCTCATGATTCTGCTCGGGTCCAAGCGAATGAGGACAACAGACTACCACCCCTGCGCCAACGGCATTGTCAAGCGACTCCACCGCCACATGAAGCAGGCCCTGACATCCTCCTCCTCCAACAGGAGGTGGGTCGACCAGCTTCCCCTTGTCCTCCTCAACATCCGGACATCATTCAAAGAGGACCTGCAGTACACCACCGCAGAAATGGTATACGGAACCACGCTCGCCCTTCCTGCGGATTTCCTCTTTAAGGCCAGCACCATTGAACCAGGGACCTTCGTCAGGCAGCTCTGCGACCGAATGTCCTGGTTACGCAGCTGACCAACGAGACCCTCGAGGCAACAGGACTTCTACATACCCCCAGGACTCCAAGATTGCTCCCACATGTTCGTAAGAAAACACCCCAGACTCCCTCTCTGCCCTCCCTATGAAGGGCACTTCCTGGTCATCAGAAGAGGGGACAAGACAATCACCATCCGCCGCCCTAAGGGAGAAGACACTTTGACCATCAACCGAGTCAAGCCTGCGCACCTGCAGCAGCCCTTCAGGATCGCCAGAGTCCGTTTCGCGACCGCTACACTAGAGGGGGAATGCTGTAATGGCTCCTGATTAGCCGTCAATGCAGGACCGAAACTGACTCGCGATTGGCCGACTCCTGCCATGGAACCGCCCAAATCGGACAAGCTGACATTGGCGATCAGGTTCTTAAGAAATACCTGAGGCGAAAGCATCATTCTCCACTCAGCTGTTGACCTGACAACACTTGTACTCGGTTCCTCAATACCTGAGATAAAAATCCAGTTCGGTTTTATAACCACAACATTATCGTAGGTCTTAGGGACCATAAATTCGCAAATATCCCACCACACATAGGCGTCTGCATGATTTTATGCACTTCTTAGTAAAGATAATGGGTACAAATGGCTAATCACCAACCCTACACTTGTTCTCCTTTGCAATCTGTTAATATTGACAATTATCGAAGAAAACAGTTTGAGAGGGATCACTAGTATATTTCATTATTTAGATGTGAAAGTCGATGTAGGCCTACTAAATGAGGATGATTAATCTTTTTATCTTTACGTGTGTGTGTTCACATATATAATCCTCCTCGAAAATTATAAACACCCAGTGACCATCTCCCCCCCCACCATCTGTGTGGAGCATGAGAAAAATTCAACAACTTTCACAAGTTCTCGAATTCCATGTACTAAATTCATATGTTTTTTAAATTCTCAAAATTGAACCACCATGTTGTATTCATCCTAGGACTTTATAATTAGATTGATTTTGTACTAATACTGCCTTCCATAGTTCCCCATTTCTTCAAAATTGAAAAAAATTAAGAAAATAAAAAATAAAAGATATGAAAAAATAAAAAAAATAAATAAAAAATTGTCTGGTTTTGATTAGTTATCTCTATGGTAAAATGCATTTATTAAACTTTTCAGACAAAGTTTCCACTTTTATGGGGGGGGGAAATTACATACCTTTACAGAATAGCATCCCTATTGAAAATGAAAATTACTATTGACTTGGTAATCATTGCACCATAAAGTACACTAAATAAGCTTTTTCTATATATATCATTAGATTTAGAGAAAAATAACAGATGAACTTTGGCAAGGTGCCAAATATAATACGCCGTATTTCCATTCTTTGTTTACATAACCTTTGGTACATCCTAACTCTCGTAATTTTCGTGTGATTGAAATGCAGTTTGTTGTTTTCACTAGAGCCTAGGAGTCCTAAAGTCATGTAATTGGCCGATTTTTTAATTTTTGCCTCAATCAAAAAATATAGATTTTTTAATGCTAAAAAGAGCAAGCCAAAAATAGTACTCTATGTCAAGCAGTCTCCCGCCAAAAAAAAAAAAAAAAAAAAAAAAAAAAAAAAAAAAAAAAAAAAAAAAAAAAAAAAAAAAAAAAAAAAAAAAAAAAAAAAAGGAAATTCAAAATTCGGCCAATTACAAGGCCTTAGGCTAGGGTTGATCTAACCTAAGTATTTTTGGGGGACTATTCAATAAAGAACTATGGTAGGTGGGATGTACCGAAGATGAAGAAAATTTTTTTTTTTTTCTACTTTTTGGGGTACTGGGGGTACCCCGGTGGATATCGAATAATTCTATATATCTATATTGATCAAAGTCAAAAGGTCATTTTCCGGGATGGTCCCTTAATAGGAGTCCTGTGTAGAGGTCAAGCCTTGCTCAGGTAATTTTAGGTCATCTTTATTTCAAGGTTTGGTTAGGTTAGGTGATTCTGAAAGTATACTTTCCACGGCCTCCTTTCATTTACATATCAGAGTACATGATAAATCATATATTATGCATTTCTGATATATGACATATTGCCAGGTTTTCAACATGTTGAAAACAGCACATGTGTACTCCTGACAACTTTATCAATCGCACTGTTCTCTCATCCTTGCTGCTTGCTGCTGCCCTGCCTGCTGAACACATCCTGAACTATCGTATAGCAGTATCATACCGAAATTCGCAAAAACAGCCGAAAAAACGCTGAAAATACAAGAAAAACAAAGCATGAAGCAAAAAGGGGTGTGGCAGCGCGAGGACATTTAAATACCCCAGCCCTTTAAATCGCGGAAAGGAGTGCATTATGCATCTGGCAACTGGGCAACCGGGGTGCATCACAGGCTCACGTATCCATACACAAAGTTTGAAAAAAATTGTAATTTCTGACCCATACCGACGACTCTTTACCTTCAGGGGACCGTCCCTGAAGGAGGGGGGGAAGGGGTTTAAATTGAGTTAGTTAGCGTATAGTATAAGTACATGGATGAGGAAACTACCAAACGAGTATTAAGCGCCTGCTCTGGCTCGTTGTCTTACAGCCGACGCGCGAGTTCCTCAGCACCCGGAGAGGTACGTCGCTAATGAGCGCCCAGGTACACATGTGTGGACTTTTGCTTGCGGCAATCGTGCATAAGGCATTTAATTTTGACATTGCACATAGATATGAGTTTGTGAATGTTCAAGGAACACTTTTATACCAATATCAGGAAAAAATTATATCACCATGATTTATGACGAAATATTTTGTGAAATAGATCTATAAAAAATGTAAGTTTTGTGTCCTTTTACACACGAAATATGTTTCGATCGAGACTCCCTGGTAATATGTTTTAGTTTACGAGGTAATATATACGTATATCATATACGAAGCACTAATGTTTAAAAATAGCCTTATAAGGAAGGATTGAAATATTTCCGTTACATTTCGCTTAACGGTCGGTACTTCACAGCAGGGGGCAATTTGAATTGATTTGAAATTGGTAATTACCGTTGTAAAGACCAATTCAATACGAATGTTACCTAAATGTCAGATTTTTAAACTTCGTATGTATAAGCGAGATACAGATTATTTCATGTTGAAGATGATAGTACTCAGTAATACCTGCTCTGAAATAAAAACTATATGGAATTTTGAGCTCAGTTGTTTGCGTAGTCATCGTCTGGCGTTCAAAAAGCTATCGCATTCGTTTCGTGCGTTCCCGATAAAAATGAATATGTTTAGACGTTACCGTAAGTCTTAGGCATCATAAATTGGTAAATATCCCACAACACCTAGGCGTCTGCAAGATTTTATGCACTTCTTAGTAAAGATAATGGGTGCAAATGGCTTGTTCTCCTTTGCAATCTGTTAATATTGACAATTATCGAAAATGGTATGAGAGGGATAACTAATATATTTTATTATTTAGATATGTAAGTCAAAGTAGGCCTACTAAATGATGATGATTAATCTTTTTAACTTTATGTGCATGCGTTCACGTACATATGATCCCCCTCGAAAATTATAAACACCCAGTGACCATCTCCCCCCCCCTCGTGTGAGTCATGGGAAAAATTCGACTTTCGTAAGTTCTCGAATTCAATGTACTAAATTCATAAGCTTTTAAAATTCTCAAAATTGAACCACCATATTGTATTCATGCCAGGACTTTATAATTAGAATGATTTTGTACTAATGTTGCCATCCACAGTTCCCCATTTCTTCAAAAGAAAATAAAAAATAATAAAAATAAAATGGAAAATAAAAAAAAGAATAAAAAATTTAAATAAGGTTTTTATCTGGTTTAGATTAGTTGTCTCTATGGTAAAATGCATTTATTAAGCTTTTCACACAAAAATATCAACTTTTATGAACAACGAAAAAAATAATAAAATTACATACCTTTACAGAATAGCGTCCCTATTGAAAATGAAAATTCCTATTGACATGGTAATCATTGCATTGCATAGTACACTAAATAAGCATTTTTTTTTATATATAATATCATTAGATTCAGAGAAAAATAACAGAGATAATGAACTTTGGCTAGGGGCCAAATATAAAATGCTGTAGCTCCGTTATTTTTTTATGAATCTTCGGTACATCCCAACTCAGGTTATTTTCATGCAATTCAAATGCAGTTTGTTGCTTTCACTAGAGCCTCGGCTTCCCAAGGCCATGTAAAAGGCCGATTTTTAAATTTTTGCCTTAATCAAAAAATAATAATATTTTAATACTGAAAAAAAAAAAAAAAAATAGTTCTCTATGTCAAGCTGTCCCCCGCCAAAAAAAAAAGGAAATTCAAAATTCGGCCTTTTACATGGCTATAGGCTAGGGTTGATCTAACACGAGTATTTTTGGGGGAATATTCAGTAAAGAACTGTGATAGTTGGGATGTACCGAAGACATACCAAAAAAAAAAAAAAAAAAAACTTTTTTTTGACTTTTGGGGGGGGTGCCCCCCCATGGGGGAGCAAAGTTAAGGTGGCCACCTTTCCCTATTCTATACATCATAAAAAAATATCGGTTAGAGATAACTGATTCTTTTTGCATGATATAGAGTATAGAATTGCGCTTCGTTGTATATATAAATTTTAACTTTGCTCCCCCATTGGGGGGGGGGGGTCACCCCCAAAAAAGTCGAAAAAAATCGCTGTTTTTTTTGGTATGTCTTCGGTACATCCCAACTATCAGAGCTCTTTACAGAATATCCCCCCAAAAATACTAGTGTTAGATCAACTATAGCCTATAGCCATGTAATAGGCCGAATTTTGAATTTCCTTTTTTTTTTGGTGGGGGACAGCTTGACATAAAAAATACTTTTTTATTTCTTTTTCAGCATTAAAATATTATTTTTTGATAAAGGCAAAAATTCAAAAATCGGCCTTTTACATGGCCTTGGGACGCCGAGGCTCTAGTGAAAGCAACAAACTGCATTTGGATCGCATGAAAATTACGTGAGTTGGGATGTACCGAAAATTCATAAAAAAATGACGGAGCTACGGCGTTTTGTATTTGGCACCTTGCCAAAGTTCGTTATCTCTGTTATTTTTCTCTGAATCTAATATTATATATCAAAAAAACGCTTATTTAGTGTACTTTGCAATGCAATGATTACCATGTCAATAGGAATTTTCATGTTCAATAGGGACGCTATTCTGTAAAGGTATGTAACTTTTTTTTTTTTTTTTCCGTTGTTCATAAAAGTTGATATTTTTGTGTGAAAAGCTTAATAAATGCATTTTACCATAGAGACAACTAATCTAAACCAGATAAAAACCTTTTTTTTTTAAATATATTTTTTTTTATTTTCCGTTTTATTTTTATTATTTTTTTTATTTTGAAGAAATGGGGAACTGTGGATGTCAACATTAGTACAAAATCATTCTAATCATAAAGTCCTGGCATGAATACAACATGGTGGTTCATGGTCACTGAGTGTTTATAATTTTCGAGGAGGATCATATGTACGTGAACGCACACACAAAGTTAAAAAGATTATTCATCATAATTTAGTAGGCCTACATTGACTTTAATATCTAAATAATAAAATATATTAGTTATCCCTCTCATACCATTTTCTTTGATAATTGTCAATATTAACAGATTGCAAAGGAGAACAAGTGTAAAGTTTATGATTAGCCATTTCCACCCATTATCTTTACTAAGAAGTGCATAAAATCATGCAGACGCCTAGGTGTTGTGGGATATTTGCCAATTTATGGTGCCTAAGACTTACAGTAACGTCTAAACATATTCATTTTTCTCGGGAACGCACGAAACGGATGCGATAGCTTTTTGAACGCCAGACGAAGACTACGCATACAACCGAGCTCAAAATTCCATATAGTTTTTATTTCAGAGCAGGTATTACTGAGTACTATCATCTTCAACATGAAATAATCTGTATCTCGCTTATACATACGAAGTTTAAAATCTGACATTTAGGTAACATTCGTATTAAATTGGTCTTTACAACGGTAACTACCAATTTCAAATCAATTCAAATTGCCCCCTGCTGTGATGTACCGACCGTTGAGCGAAATGTAACGGAAATATTTCAATCCTTCCTTATAAGGCTATTTTCAAACATTAGTGCTTCGTATGTGATATACGTATATATTACCACGTAAACTAAAACATATTACCAGGGAGTCTCGATCAAAGCATATTTCGTGTGTAAAAAGGACACAAAACATACATTTTTTATAGATATATTTCACAAAATATTTCGTCATAAATCACGGTGATATAATTTTTTCCTGATATTGGTATAAAAGTGTTCCTTGAACATTCACGAACTCGATATCTATGCGCAATGTCATAATTAAATGCCTTATGCACGATTGCCGCAAGCAAAAGTCCACATAGATGTACCTGGGCGCTCATTAGCGACGTACCTCTCCGTGTGCTGAGGGACTCGCACGCCGGCTGCAAGACAACGAGCCATAACAGGTGGTTAATACTCGTTTGGTAATTTCCTCATCCATGTACCTATACTATACGCTAACTATCTTAATTTAACCCCCTCCCCCCCCCTCTCTCAGGGACGGTCCCCTTAAGTCCTTTTACACAGGAAATATGTGCTGTGGTAAGATTCTATGTCCCCCTTTGCAGAGTTATTTTCCATACATGTTTTTAGCCCTTTTGCTATTGTCAATGTCAATATTTATCTTTTACTTTGCAAGATTGCATCAATCAGCCAGCTACATTTTTACCCATGTTCATGGCACCTGCACCTCAAGCCAAATTTTTTCATGGCGTGAAGATCACATTACTTAAATCAAAGGGGTTAAATCAATACAAGTTCAGTCAGACTGGATAGATGCTTGAGCATCTTTCCTTGGCTTCTCTCCTCTCCTCTCTGGGAGAGAAAATCAATACTGTAAATACTGCTTTTTTTCTCTGATTAGTTACTCATACTATTGCTTTTATATTTTCAGAAAACTATTGTCAGCACCAACAGTCTTGGCATGGGATTTTTGCTCCAAGACTTTTGATCCCTTACTATCCTGGTTCAAATTCCACAAAGTGTTGGCATGTGACAGCAAGGTAAAGTGAGCGGAGCTTAGTCAGCTGTCACTTGTTTGAACCAGATAATGTGTCCCGTGCATTCACAGGCAATGCATTCATTAACCCAACATCGATGGGAAAATGGTGCGTTCCCTTTGGCAATGCTTAGTTAAAAGTTTCTGCATATAGATGGCTCTGCCAATGCTTAGCCACAAAGGAGTCAATTAGTAGATCTTGCAATCTCACATTTTCCTGAAAAAGCGTGAAAACACTTTTTTTTTTACTAATGCTATCAATATTGACACTGTTAATTTTTTATAATCATTATAATTACTATATTGTTACTGACATTACTAACAGCACTATTAAATACTAGAAAATATTATCGAAAATCAAGGAAAATGCTAAACAGGCGAGACAAGTAGTTCACGTAATTGGCTCATTGGTGACAGTACTTGTGGAGCCATCTATATGTAAAAACAATTACTAAATTCAACACACACAATGGGGCATGTCATGTACATACAAGCTATGCCCAGCAACATGGAGTCTAAGTCTTTTGTGTCACACCATGCAGTTTATGAGCGTGACAACTGCTTATTTTGCCTTTTTTGTGGAGAAATGGGAGGCAGCAAAGACCTTACAAAAGAACAGATTTCTGCTATAGTTTCCCTAAAGCTTGCAGGGGAATCTAACAGGGAGATCTCTATTACCGGAATGGCACTCTGTACAGTGAAAGAAAAGGTCTGGGAGACCGCATATTATCAAATGATATGAAACTTGATGGTGTAAATCTCAGTATATGTATATAATATGTAATTGATGAATTTCGTCCTTGAGCATGATGGCTCCCTTAACCTTAATTAAGAATAGATACAAAGAAAAAAATCCTTTCAAAATACAAGAAAAAGAGAACAAAAAAACTAAAATATGAGTGGCACTCATCTAAGATCTCCCCTGACCCACTTCCACTTATCCTATGATAAGTGGAAGTGGCTTAAATATACACATCTCTACAGGTCATGTGTTGATTTCCAGTCCTTAACTCATAAGATCTTTTCTGTTACAGCAGTGAAGGCGCAGTAAGGTGTGAAAATGGAACCAGTGGATTATCAAGCAGTGATCAGGTTTTTTAGACTTGAATGGCTGCACACTATAAGAGACTTTTGATGAAATGAGAGCAACTTATGGGGAGAATGCCCCATCATATGACATTGTTAAACATTGGCATCACCCTTTCAGGTGTGGTCAGAGAACTGTGGAAACAGATCCTCTCCCAGGGCGACTCCAGCCTGCCATTGATGAGGAGCAATATCCATCTAGTGGAGACTGCCATTTTGGAAGATTGCCATATTACTGTTCATCAGCTAGCCCAAGATGACAAGATTAGAATAGAATTATGCATTACCATCTGCATTGCAAAAGGTGCCTGTTCAATAGGTTCCCAGGCTACTCACACCTTAACACAAGCAGAAACAATTTTGTTGTTCCAAGGCTCTTTTAGTCCTGTAACAAGGAAATCAGGACTTTGTTTTACTATGATCCAGAACCTAAGACCAAATCAAAACAATGGAAGCACTTTGACTTACCACCTTTTGGGACAAACATGTAGTGATGACCGATTTCTTGGTAAAAGATACTACAATTACATGAGCTTCCTAAACTTCACTGTTATAAAAATTGTGGGAGGCTATCAAAACCCAGAGGCACAGAATGATCAAACATCTCTGCCCCTTATTCACAACTTTAAAATTGCCTAATTGAAAGTGTGGTCCTGTAGTTACAACATCCTTCCTCATCCTTCGTATTCTCCTGACCTTGTACCATGAAGATGGAGGATGAGGAAAACCCAGGTGAAGTCACCATGTCAAGTTCATCTATCACCTATGGCTCATTGGCCATTACACTACAGGCAGCAGGAAGGCTTCAAAGGCCACCTTCCTGCTCTGATGGAGCCTCCACAATAATCGTTTGTACATTGTTAAGTTCAGCAAAGTCAGACATGATTAAGGGAAAACAGCTGGTCACTGCCACGAAGAACTCCTTTCCAGTGTTTAAAGAATGAATGACGAGCACATTGCGTGGGAGAACAGGGTTGCCAACACAGTGGAATACAACTTAAAATTGTTAAATGTGGGAATGTAGACACAGCTGTATAGTATAATCATTGTTAATGCTAGTATAAGAAACAGGTTGTATGTGAAACAAATCATGGCTCTTCAAATATTAGACTCACTTTTTATCTATAAACACTGACTTTCTGTAGTTTTGATTATGGAAAAAATAAAGAAAATATCAGTAAATGAAAAGAGGCGGGAAACACCAAGATTTGTGTTTGACATAATATCTGAAAATGAAGGAACCAATAACAATGGATAGAAAAAAATCAAAATAAAAAAAGGAAAAAAATAAATTTTAAAAAATACTGTGGGGTTTGAAATATAACTCAAAAGTTACTATAACATCGCAAAATTGATAACAAATCACCTATCTAAAAAAGGAAGAGGTCTATTGCAGATGCTCTCCTTATACAAACAGGAAAAAACTGAAACTCCTACAGCAGTGATTATCAAACTCCTTACTCCATTCCAAATGAAGGCAACAGGAATACTCCAGAGAGTTGATTTTGAAAAAGAAAAAAAAAGCAAAGTGTAAAATGCCAGAAGTAAAAAATACCAAAACTCATCTAATTTATTAGATGAAACCTAAAGGAGAAACCCTAAAAGCATATTTCCACCCTGGGGTTTGCTGGGACCCCAAAATCTGTATTTGACATCACATCCAAAAAAGACTGAGAAATACTATTCAATAGCAAAGAAAAACTGACCTTTGCAGCTGCTTCTTGAGCAGCCTTTATCGCAGCAGACCCAGTTTCCTTCATGTTTGTTTATGCTGGTGGAGAACTAACTCCAGCTTCAAAAATTCCAAGGTCCACATGAGACAAGCTATACGCTGTCCCTGGAAAAAGTGCACAACACATCAGCATATTACATTCTTGCCACTTGAAAATAATAGGTAATACAAGTGCTGCTAAATGAAGTACTGATAAACTGTGAGCACTCATTCACAATGGCAATAGGTTAAAGGTGGAAACAATCACACAGAAGAAAGCAACAAAAGTTAAATGGACTAACTTTACAATCACACATATATAAATATATCTATATATAAATCTTCATTTTTTCAATAAAATGCACATGTATATACAACAGTACATTAATTTGTATGTTACTATTTCATTTATGTAATGCCATAGAACTATCTTTTCATACTGAGGTTATTTGTGCCAGTATTAACTCATAGCTGACAGATGGCATCCATGTACATTCCATGGCTGCTATGGAGTGAAAAACAGATGGCATCATATTGTAGCCGACCCCCGCAACCTGCAGCGCAGCATACTTCCCCCAGGTTGGGTCCAGGTCCACAGCCTGTCCTCTCGCCCTTACCATCAGCAGCTTCTCGACGACGCATACCGAGACCTGATTGGTTGACCACGGACACCTCACGGCTCGCCTATTGGACCGCAGGCTCCCCTCATTCCCGGGTGGCTGGCACAGCTCACACCCACTTAAGCTCCCGCACCCGGGCCAAGTTCATCACTCACGATCCTCCAGCCGAGCAAGACACAGCAAGCAGCAACTAGGCCTACCCAGGCCTTGG
>NW_020868440.1:20000-22667 GCF_003789085.1 Penaeus vannamei | reverse complement strand
AAGAGAGAGGGAGGACCAAAGACATTAGAGCCAGAGCCACAGCCGAGAGATGAGGACAAAGGACAAAGGCCAGAGCCAGAGAGAGCAAGACAGAGAGAGGGGAGACCGATCGAGGGCAGAGACAGGAGCGTGAAGTCTGAGGTGAGGGAGGGGCTGAAGAGTGGATAAACGGGAGTCCAAAAATACTACCCCAAAGAATATTCCCAAATTGGAAAAAGAGGAGAGAGAGAGGGGAGAAAGAAGGAAAGATGAGGAAAGAGAGAGAAGGAGAGGAGAGAAGAGAGAGAAAGAGAGAGAGAGAGATAGTGAGACGAAAGAGAGGGAGAGGAGAGAGAGAGAGAGAGGAGAGAGGAGAGAGAGAGAGAGAGAGAGAGAGGGGGGGGAGGAGGGGGAGAAGAGAGGTGGGGAGAGAGAGAGGGGAGAGAGAGAGAGAGAAGAGAGAGAGAGAGAGAGAGAGAGAGAGAGAGAGAGAGAGAGAGAGAGAGAGAGAGAGAGAAGAGAGAGAGAGAGAGAGAGAGAAAGAGAGAGAGAGAGAGAGAGAAGAGAGAGAGAGAGAGAGAGAGAGAGAGAGAGAGAGAGAGAGAGAGAGAGAGAGAGAGAGAGAGAGAGACAGTGCCAGTGTTTCATGGCACTGTCAAAAATCCCATGCACATTCAGAGGGTTATAGTACAGAACAATATAAATAACTGATGGAATAGATTACAATGCCATCCTATAGAGCACAAGAAATTGAACAAGATACAACATAGTCTAATATGCAGGAGCCTCATATTCACCACTAAATGATGAAAATATACCCTGCATATCACTGCTCAGATTCTAAGTCATTCATCTTGTTTACCTATGCACTTGCCAAAACGATATTTGTGTCTGCTGTAACACATTTATGCTTCCAGTCTTTTATTAATGTTATTACATTTCCTTTACGCATTTTAAAATCTATCTATAGACTTATTTAGAATTATATGCGCATCATGCGTTTCAGGCTATCATTCACCAGCCGCAAGGTTTGATGGTTCAACGCTGGCCACTCAGCAACAGGTGGCTGGTGAGAAATGTAGTACTGAGTCTAGATTATTCTTAAGACTATACAGTGGCAATGAAGAAAAAATAGTCTTCAGTAACAACCCCAGTTTAATACCTGAGCCCATCAAGTGCCCCAAATGCTGCAAAAAGGATTAAAATCAAAGCAATGCAAACAGTAAAAAGGAAGCAATTGAAAGTTTGATATTTACAGATATAAAGATATTTGGTTTATCATTTTATGGTGTGAACCCAGCTCTATGTTGCCATACATACCCAGATGAAGAGAATGTTTCCTAGGGGGTGTTGGGGGGACAGAGCCCCCGTCAACCCTCCCCTCAGGCAGTGCTTGAAGGACACACCTAGTCACAGCAACTTAAATTCTTAGATTAGGCTGGTTAATGGTCAGTACGTTTTTTTGGGGGGTTTGGAACATGTGAATATCATTAGATTTTGCCGAAAGGTAGGTTGGGTTCACATAGTTTTTTAATTTTGGCCCATAAGTCAGTAGAATTTAGATGCCGGGTATGTCCGTAGAGGTTTATTGGCCAATTTTAATTTTTTTTGTGCTGCTTTTACACATTTTTGTTCTCAATTCTTCTTATTTAAGCCTGTTCTACCCTGTATTTTCCCTAATATACTTCATGCTCTCCCCTGCTATTGAGACTCAAATCAAGCCTGTCGATGGAGAAATGGTACTTGATCCCCTTAATGATTCATTCACAGAAGAAAAAATGCCATCAATCAATGAAATCATTGGATTTTCTGTAGAAAAAATCTATTTTTCTTTCAACTTAGTCTCCGGGAGGGTGCATTGCTATCGGTAACAAATATTTAACTGTTAAAACACATTAACCCATTCACTGATCTGTGACTCATTCGGCAACTCTGCTGAGGGCACCCAAGGTAATACAGTCATTGTTAGGCAATCACAACATAATTCCTCTATAACACCAAACACATTTACTGGATTGTAACATGACCCTGCAAGGACAAAGCCTGTTCTCATTAACTATGTCAATTTGATGTTTCAATTTATTATTTGTGCCCCCTAGAATGTTATTCACAATGTCCTTGCATACCTATTTCAAATACATTTATAGTAATTTTAACATTTCTGTGATATTTACCTTTTGTGATTCAACTTTGCTATATCAATTTGATGATATGTTTTGAGTCTTAATAAGTCTTTTATTGAATACTTGCATTGTTCTTATGTACATGTACAAATGATTTTTGATTAGTATTGCATTAATTTACCCTTTACACTTATTCTTACCTAACATGTTAATCTTTAGTTTGTCCCAACATTTATCACTTTAACTAAGGATAATCTAAATAATTGTATTTTGTATGTTTGTAATTTACATTATAGATTGTATATATTAACCCGTAGCCGACAGGTGGCATGTATGTAAGTGCCACTGGCTCGTTGGACAGAGATTGTTTTTCTCCGATAGTAGTAGCTTCATTTATATGGTAAAGATTTTAGGCAATGGCACCTATAATGAAGGTAAACCTTCAAATTTTTCATATTTTTATAAATCATAGGAAAATAAAAGCTTTTAGGTGCTAAATGTCGCTCGCAAACTACCGATTGAGCCGGCCACAAATGGGGAATCTGTCGATGCACACCAACAATCC
>NW_020868440.1:10000-17500 GCF_003789085.1 Penaeus vannamei | reverse complement strand
GACATGGGATTTGCAAAATGGTAGGCCATTTCCAATTTATATTTCTCATGTTCACAACAGAGCAAAACCAACTCTGAAAGAGCACTTTTGCTTGGCGGTGTAGCAAACATTAATTGCATGGGTATGACACAACATGCCTAGTGCATTGCAAGTGTGCATGTATTACTACACAGAGGTAGGGTAGGCACAACTTCCATGACATCCACAGCGTCGGGCTTATGCATGTACGGTCCGACAACCATCAACCCTTGATATTCCTCTTCTTCTTTCAACTCTTCGAAGACATAGGCACCCTCTGAAGAAGTTGTACCAATGTACTCGTCGGAATAATCCCATGAAACTTCACTGATTTCACTGCTGCTGTAGTCTTGTAGTGAGTCCGAAATGTTGTACAATGTATTGAATGCAGAGAATGCTGTGATCATGTTCTGGAAATGACGTTAAACATCCGAGTTCCAGATTTTCACGGGAAAATATAGCTTGACTTCGGTAAATCAAAATAAATCATTTTTGGGGAATTATTTTCAGATTTCCTTTTATACTCATGTTAGAGAAATGATTTGTGAGCTAATTCTCCCTTTTTAAAATTTAAAGTTGTTACTTCACATATGCCCTTTAATGGGAGGCTCGGGGGAGGTGGGCCTTGCCAGTCCTCCTCCCCCCAGATAAACCTCATTGGCAATGACCACTATAAATGGAAATACTGGGAGGAGGGGGAATGCTCTTCCCACCCAGCAAGTGAGGCGGGCTGCGGGCCCAATTGGGAGGGTGACTGCCGGGACGCAGGATGGGAAAGGGACCCACTCATCCCGCCTGCGTTCTGGTAGTCGCCAGCCTGGAGTGAAGCTTGTGATGGAAAGCCCTCGGGAGACCCACAGGTGAATGATGGGTCCCGTAGCCTGCCGCCCCCTTTTATATGGAGCAGTGTCGGCAGGGGTGGCAGAGGTGGCGTCCACCCGGACTGACTGCCTGAGGCTAAACCTCAGGCGGGAAGTCAGGGTGGGGGCTTGGAACATCCGTCCTTTGCGTCAGGATGATCAGTTGCCTCTGCTGTCGTGGGAACTGGGGAAGCCGAGAGTGGAGGTGGCTGCTCTCTCAGAGGTGAGAAGACCTGGTAGTGGCACAATTAGTGTAGGTGGTTACACCTATTACTGGTCAGGCTGCAGCGATGGTCAACATCTCCAGGGAGTAGCCATGGCCATCTCCAGCAGACTCCAGCCCTCGGTAGTAGAGATTAATGAGCATATAATGGAAATGAGACTAAAGTTATCTTTTGGCTTCATATCTCTTATTGCTGTGTATGCTCCAACTGATGTTTGTAAACTTGACATGAAAGAGATATTCTATGCCAAACTTGTATCTGTGTCAGACAGGTGTCCCCAGCATAATATTCGTATTGTTTTGGGTGACCAAAGCGGTATCTGGCTGTGATCGAGCTGGCTATGAGATGTCTGTCGGTCCTAATGGTTCAAAAACTGATACCGGTAGTGAGAATAGCCTCCTTTTCCGGGACTTTGCTTGGTCCCAGAAATTGAGGATTTCTGGTTCCTGGTACCAGCGCCCAGACCCACACTGTTTGACTTGGTACAGCAATGCAGGTAATGCAGCCAAGGAGATCAACCACATACTCGTTAGCACACGTTGGAGGATCCTCCAAAACTGCAGGGTGTATAGAAGTGCCGAGTTCTGTGGTACTGACCATGGATTGGTTGTGGCTACCGTTTGGGTCCACTTCAACACTCCCCAGCAGTCCAATGATCACCCCAGGGTGTTTCACTTGGACAGGCTGAGGGAGAGGAAGTGTGCCCAGGAGTTTGCTGAATCAGTCTCAAGTCCTTTTACAGCGCTTGACAATCTGACGGACCCTGTACTTCTGTGGGACACCTTCAAGCGCGAAACACTTGATGCAGTAACAATTGATGTAACAATTGGTGAAAGCCCAAGAGCAAGACAGAATTTCATCTCGCAGGAGAGACTGGATGCCACAGATGCTAGTCATGCAGCTCGTCTGGCCTAATAAACTGTTCCTTGTCCCTTCTTAACAGCTGTGACCGAGCTGGCTATGAGATGTCTGTCGGTCCTAATGGTTCAGAAACTGATACTGGTAGTGAGAATAGCCTCCTTTTCCAGGACTTAGAGCTAGAGAGAGTGTGTAAAAGATTGATAGAAAGAGCGAGAGAGAGTGAGTAAAAGATAGAGAGAGAGAGAGAGAGAGAGAGAGAGAGAGAGAGAGAGAGAGAGAGAGAGAGAGAGAGAGAGAGAGAGAGAGAGAGAGAGAGAGAGAGAGAGAGGAGAGAGAGAGAGAGAGAGAGAGAGAGAGAGAGAGAGAGAGGGAGGGAGGGAGGAGGGGGAGGGAGGGAGGAGGGAGGGAGGAGGAGAGAGAGGGGAGAGGGAGGGAGGGAGGGAGGGGGAGGGAGGGGGAGGGGAGAGAAGGGAGGGGAGAGAGAGAGAGAGAGAGAGAGAGAGAGAGAGAGAGAGAGGAGAGAGAGAGAGAGAGAGAGAGAGAGAGGGAGGGAGGGAGGGAGTGGAGAGAGAGAGAGAGAGAGAGAGAGAGAGAGAGAGAGAGAGAGAGAGAGAGAGAGAGAGAGAGAGAGAGAGAGAGAGACAGTGCCAGTGTTTCCTGGCACTGTCAAAAATCCCATGCACATTCAGAGGGTTATAGTACAGAACAATATAAATAACTGATGGAATAGATTACAATGCCATCCTACAGAGCACAAGAAATTGAACAAGATACAACATAGTCTAATATGCAGGAGCCTCATATTCACCACTAAATGATGAAAATATACCCTGCATATCACTGCTCAGATTCTAAGTCATTCATCTTGTTTACCTATGCACTTGCCAAAACGATATTTGGCTAATTATCAGTGTCTGCTGTAACACATTTATGCTTCCAGTCTTTCATTAATGTTATTACATTTCCTTTACACATTTTAAAATTTATTTATACACTTATTTAGAATGATATGTGCATCATGCGTTTCAGGCTATTATTCACCAGCCACGAGGTTTGACGGTTCAACAGTTCAACGCTGGCCACTCAACTGGTGGCTGGCGAGAAATGTAGCATTGAGTCTAGATTATTCTTAAGACTATACATTGGCAATGGAGAAAAAATAGACTTCAGTAACCACCCCAGTTTAATACCTGAGCCCATCAAATGCCCCAAATGCAGCAAAAAGGATTAAAATCAAAGCAATGTTGAGGAGTGTGGTCATCCCCCTCTGGAAGGGGAAGGGGGACCGATGGGACTGCAGCAATCACCGAGGCATCACATTGCTCAGTATACCAGGCAAGGTTCTTACCCACATTCTTCTGAGACGTATCAGAGACCACCTACTGAGGCATCAGAGGCCGAAGCAATCTGGATTCACTCCTGGTAAGTCCACAATTGACTGTATCCTTGCGCTTCAAGTCATTGTAGAGAGCCTACATCAATCTCAAGAAGGCTTTCGATATGGTGCATCGGGAATCCCTCTGGGAGATCCTGAGACAGAGAGGAACTCCAACACAGATTATTGGACTAATAGCAAGTCTGTATACGAGTACTGAAAGTGCTGTAAAGTGTGGTGGGGGCCTATTAAGCTTCTTTCCTGTTAGTTCAGGAGTGAGGCAAGGCTGTGTCCTTGCACCAACACTTCAACACTTGCATGGACTGGATACTGGGCAGAGCTACTGTTCAAAGTCAATGTGGAGCAACTCTGGGCAATATCAAGGTTACTGACCTTGACTTTGCTGATGATATTGCCATTCTATCCAATTCCTTGGAATCCTTAGTGGTGGTCCTCAATGCATTTAGTAATAAAGCGAAGCCCTTGGGTTTAGTGGTCTCCTGGACCAAGACCAAGATCCAAGACTTTGGAGACTTGCTAGGAGAACCTGTTCAGTCGGTACGTGCTTACGGCGAGGACATTGAAGTCACAGAGAGCTTTACATACCTTGGTAGTGTAGTTCATAACTCTGGGCTGTCACACCATGAAGTCAACAGACAGATTGGCCTGGCAGCAGGGGTCATGAACTCTCTCGACAATAGTATCTGGAGATGCTGGTACCTGTGCAGAAGGACCAAGCTATGGGTTTTCAAGGCCCTGATAATGCTAGTTTTGCTAAATGGTAGTGAAACCTGGACATTATCCTGTGCCATGGAGTCTCATCTTGATGCCTTCTGTAATAGGTCCTTGCACCGGATCATGGGCTAAAGTTGACAGGACTACGTGTCCAACCAACAGCTGCGCAGTGAGACTGGCACAGGACCTGTTACCTGCACAATCCAGGATCGCCAAGTCAGGCTATACAGCCACCTGGCTCGCTAGCCCCAGGATGATCCTGCCCACCAGGTTGTCTCTGTACAAGACAGACCTGGGTGGAAGAGGCCTGTGGGACGACATAGGAGGTCGTGGCTTAGGCAGATCGATCAAACCTGTCATGAGGAGCTCGATATGGGCCGACTCCCTGCCTGACAGCTTGCCATGAGGGATCCCAAAAGGAGGAAGCAAAGGGTGGATGATGATGATGATGATATACATATAATATATATATTATTATATATATATATATATATAATATATATATATATATATATATACATATACATATACATATACATATACATATATATTTATATATTTATATATTTATATATTAATAAATTATATATACATATATGTTGTATATGTATATATATATATATTATATATATATATATATATATATATATATATATATATATATATTATATATATATATTATATATATATATATATATATATATATATATATATATATATATATATATATATATATATATATATATATATATATATATATATATATATATACATACATATATACATGTTCATTCAGAGATGAAACTAAATTGTAATTGTTGTAATTTTATTTTGCTATATACCTATATTCCCATTTATATATTTACTATATTTAATTTTAGTAAATTACAATATCTGATGTAACAACAGAAGCTGTTAGATGATTGTCAGGTGTTACCTGCTCTTGTTTGTCAGTGACATTATTGGTGCCGGAACTAAGTGAGACAACGCTGCCAGGCATAGAAATAACTTTGAGGATAAATGTATTTTTTTAATAAAGAATACTGTAAAATTCATTTATTGCCTTATAGTCAAGTAATTGTAAGCACATATGCTACAAGAAGAAATGGTCAAAACTACTAAAATTGATATTAAGAAAATACAGAAAATGCATATCACACAGGGGATGAATATGATTTCAAAGCATATCAGTGAAAGCGTTAAAAAAGTATAATAAAAATAAAAGACTACATGAATTGGGAAAGCAAGCATTGATAATTACAAAATAAATGTCTTCATAAGTGCAAAGTATTACATGAACTATTTAATAGTTCACAGTAATGTGTTTTGCAGTCATAGTACTGTTTATCGTCATAATGTAATCATGGTGAGGAACTTTGAAAAAGATAAGTATCTTTTCTCTTCTGTTATGTATCTCCTATATTTTCAATTTGCCCACTGTTTGCTATTGATAAAAAGTGTCTTATTTTTTGTCAAGGTGACTACTCCATACTCTTTTTTTTACTGAAATACTGACTGTCATCCACTAAAATTTTTTGTCAAGTTTTGTGCTAGTCTTCAACGCATTATCATGTGCAGAACTAATAATGTCCATAATGTTTCATAATATCTTTGCATAACTGATTGCAACAATTTTGGCACTGCTGGATTCCTCTCACCCAGTAGCACATATATATATGTAGGAATTATGCCATGGAATCAAGCACTCCCACATGTTGGTAACACACTCTACTTGCCATAAATATATGTAGGAGCCTTTGGGCAGCCCCTAAACCCCACAATGAGTACGTTATTCATATTTTACCTCATAATTTCCCTGGTGCCAATCATGCCCATCCCTGTTATCGGGGGCCACAATCATTGCTAAAGGGGGGGTAACCGCAGCATAATTTTGATATAAGAATGATATAAGAATATAAAATTGTTACAATCGGTTATGCAAAGGTATTCAGCAAATTATCCTTGTGTGTTTGTATAATCATATTTTAATAATTTATTTTATTACGTACGCCTAACAGATAGCAATGATTTCAGTATCAGTGGATTCCTCTCACTGTCTACAGTGCATATGTAAGTTTTAATGCCTGGAAGACCCCCTAACCCCCACATTCTTGGCACCGATTGCAGGGGAGGGCATGAAAGGTACAAAGAAAATTGTGGAGTAAAATGTAAATTACCCCATATTGTCTAATGCAGGGATTTGTGCCCCCTACGAACCCCCATGGGGGAGTACTGCCTCCCAACCCCTGACCAAGAAAACAAAGAATCCTCCACATATTTACAGTAGGTGGAAGTGTATAACCACCATGCAGGAGCTTTGTTGCCAAGCCTGTACAACTCTCTCTTCTACCATGAATACGTGGGGGATTCTTTTTTTCGTGGGTGGGGGATGGGGGCAGCAGCCCTCTAATGGAAGGGCTGCAGGGGGAACAGCCCCTTGCATTAAACAATAGACCGTTTCGGCATATCACAAGGCGGGATTACCATGACACTTGGTGAAAACAAACCCGTCTCTCACAGAATCATCTCACAGAATAATGAAAAGTTGCATAATCATCATAAGCGAAAATGTTGTATAAATACTTTGATATAAAAAGCAGAGAGAAAAAGTGTTATGAAGTGAAACTATAAGCTATGCACCTAAAAGTGTTCATATTGTCTACCTGCCGAAATTTGGATCAATGATTCGGCAAAGTGGCCAAACGTTGAATTACCAATTCCAATACTTATTCATACCACAATATGATTGGAAAGAAAGGTCTAACCTTTCACATATTCCCATGTTGTGAGAAGAAACCTGAAACATGGAAGCCACAAAACGCATAAACACTGATGGGACAGCTTGGGCGTTTGGTGGTAAAGTATGTCTACATATGCTCAGAACATTTTATTGAAGATAAGAGTTTCATTGATCTAAATATTTATTTATTGCACCTTTTCTGCTTATGTAAACATTTTGGTTTCCACCAGGCCGAAGCACTCTCAATAGTGTTTATGGGCTTGAACCCATCGCTTCCATTTTTCCGGCTTCTTCTCATGAATTGGGTATATGTCAAAGGTTTGATTTTACTTTTCCATCAGTGTGGTTCGAACAACCAACACCTACACAAATCCTAGGCATTTCAAGCAAAAGAACTTTAAATTTTTGGATAAACACAGCAAATCCATAAGCATGCATAGTGATTTTTTTAACAAATGAGGGTTTCTTTTCAAAAAGTACTCGTTGCCTGGCACGGTTGCAACACTTTACCAAATCGGTCTATATAGTGACTGATTCTGTAGATACCATTTACAATTTACCCCGCAATTTAACTGGTACCTTTCCTGTCCTCCCTTGCTACCTGGGCCAAGAATGTGGGGGTTGGGGGGTTCTGCGCAATAATTTCTATATTTGGGAAATAGACAGTGAGAGCAATCCATTGATACT
>NW_020868440.1:0-5000 GCF_003789085.1 Penaeus vannamei | reverse complement strand
GGGCTTCCATGATCGCAACCGTTTCAGCTTGAAGCATTGAGGCATTGTCAGTGACCCTAATGGATGCTGTGGTATCCTTTGTTGCAAAGCCGGCGCCTGCAGTATGGTTTATTGGATCCACGGATCCGTCCGTGTAGTAAGTTATACTACCCGGCGGAGTTATTTGATCAATGACCCTTTGAGCTTGTGCCTTTAGGCTAGGAATATTGATCTTTTCTCATTGTGAGATTTAGAATTGAGAGTTCGATCATTTCGTTTGCCCACGGCGGGGGTTCTTTGTAGTCAGGGTGAGGGGAGTCCATGCCCTTGGCAAACAATGATTATTTTAGCTGAAAGCGTATCAAAACTCTGGCTGTATGTGTGACCCAGGAATTGTCCGCAAGCAATTGGTAATCTTGCTGTAGGCGTCTGAGAACTCTTTGTCTTAGATAGGAGCAGAACTCAGAGGATAATCATCCCCCACTCGGAATTGACTGAGCACCTGGAGGCCCTGGTGGGCCGTACTCTCAAGATAACTACGTCTTCAGGCAAGAAGATCAGAGACATCGCGAGAGAAAAGAGGTCAAACCACAACAGACCCCTCAGCCAGGTGTACAGTATACCCTGTGGGGGCTGTGATAAGGTATACATAGGCGATACAGCACGAGGACTGCACGAACAACGAATCAGCCAACACCGCAGCGCTCTCCGACACCATGACACGAGAAGCGCCTTCGTTGTTCACGTAGACACCGACGGTCACTTCCCGAAGTGGTCCCAGGCCTCCATCATGAAGCAAGGCCTGGCCCCACGACAAAGGAAGATGGTAGAAGCGGCGTTCATTCATACAACTAACAACATCAACACCGCTACGGGGAGCCACGAACTAGCCAAGGTCGTCGCTCACCTGATTACCGACGTGACCTGACCACCCAGTATTTGTATATACTCCTCTATGTCAGCCTCCAGGCTGCCCCCACTTCTAAAGGCCTTAAACCCCTGCAAAGGGGAGGCGTGAAGCGACGAAGGGTGGAAAATGACTCTGAAGAAGAGTCAGAACGCACCCCAAGTCGACTAACGCGGTTTAAAGTATCAAAAAAAAAAAAACCCTGAAGACTTCGACAATGCCTACCAACTGGTTAGGGCATTGGAGAAGGAAAGGAACGTCAGACTTTCAATGATTATTGTCCCCAAAGACAAAGTCACCCTGAACTTCCTGCAGGAAATCAAGGTGCTAAAAGACGGGAGAAAAGTGAGTATCTCACCACTGACCTCCCTAGAGAAAAAGACCAAGATGGTGCTACTTGGTTTTCCACTAGGGTTCGACGTGGAGGTGATCACGTCTCTCCCACAAGTGGTGGAGGCTTCCCGCATGACCAAAGGGAAGTCTCCAACCAGACAAGTCCTGGTTATCCTCAAGGGAGCCCCAATCACCACCCTTGATCTGGGTAACTGGGGCTCCTACAAGCTCAGGCCATATGTGCCAGAGCCCTTGAGGTGCTTTACGTGCCAGAAATTTGGGCATCACCAGGCCAACTGCAAGGCCAAAGCCAAATGTGGTGTATGCAGCGAGGCACACGGAACAGAAGTGTGTATAAAGGCACACAAAGATGGCCAGAAGGACACAACAGCCAAGTGTCCAAACTGTGCCTAGAAGCATCATGCTTGGAGCCTGGCTTGCTCTGTCTGGAAGCAGGCAGTCATTAAAAAGCAGGAGCAAACCAAAAAGCGTCCTGACTTTGTCCCAGCGCCCCCAGGCACCTATGTCTGGGGTCAAAATAAAAGAGAAAAGACTCCCCGACCTCCTAAGAGGAAGGAGTCGCCCCTACAGCCAAAACCGGATATCTCTAACAGAGAGGAATTCCCCAAGCTTGCTAGTGGCAAAAAAACAAAAAAGAACCAAACGGAAAAAGGTTCAAAGTCCACAGCAAAGGTCCCCCAGTAGAGGATAATCTTTTCTTTGACGAGAAAGATATGACTCTCCTGTTGAGTGCTGTAGTTTCTGCAGTAGCAACAGCCTTGGGGAGGACCAGTGAGGAGGCGGAGAAAGCAGTGCAGGTCGCCATGGCGGCTATGACCCAAACTGTGGCAGCTCTGAAGGGAAGGAAGCTAGAAGCCTCCAAACCGAAAACGAGCAGCACTCCCCTCCCTAAATCCTCGGATGGCAGGCTAGCTTCGGGGGGAAGCATCACGTGAAACCCCAGCTAGTCTGTCAGGACAGGCTGAAACTGTGCAGCAGAAGCCCCCACTGCAGGCCGAGTCTGTGCAGCCAAAGTCTCGTCCCTTGACCCAAAGTGGCACTTCCAACCAAGGCTCTACACCTCTCGATAGACCCTTAACCAGAGTGTCTCACTTAGAGGAAGTTGTACAATCCTCAATCAACGAGGATCTATATCTATCAGATGCCACCAGCCCTGGGGCATCTGAAGCTGAAGCAAGTGACTCTGAGTAACCATCATGGCACACACTCTAAGCATTCTGCAGTGGAATATCTGCAGCTATATTAGCAAGAACTCCTTTCTCCAGTCAATAGTGCGAGCAAGGAGCATTGACGTCGTCATGCTCCAGGAGACACTAACTATGGGATCTGTGTGCTTCTCAGGATATCATGCCTTCACCACTCCAAACCTGGATGGTGCTAGAGGCCTGATGACCCTGGTAAAAGAAGCAATCCCGTGCTCCTTAATAGCCAACCCGCCACACTGTGGAGATGGTGTTGAATCTCTTGCTGTTGAGATTCAGCTACCTGGGTGCCCTATAAAAATATATATTTATAGCAAACCACTGTGTGAGAGCTTAGATCTAAACCAGGTCTGTGCTACTGCAGCACAAGACCGAGTGATCATAGGGGGAGACTTCAATGCACACATGGCCATGCTGAATCCCCGCAAAAGGCCGAACGCGGCAGGCATTCACATAGCAGAAGTGCTTGAGACGTTCCCTGAGATTGCTCTTCTCAACACCAAAGAACCAACGCATGTGAAGGGAGGGATCCTAGACCTCACCTTTGCCACTGCAACAATGGTGGAGAGAATTCGGTGGTGTGTCGATGATACGGTTACTAGTGATCACTACGGCATAGTCACCACACTAATGGATGCAGGTCCAGCCCAAAGACCACATCACATTCCTAAATGGAAAACAGACCAGGCCAACTGGTTTGCCTTCCAGGAAGGCTTGGCTCGATGTCTGAAAGACAATGAACCCAACAATAATGAAAATGTGGATGTGCTAGAGGCAAGGCTAATCCAGGCCATAAACCAGGCAGCCTCACAAACCATCCCCAAAACTCGCCCATGGTCCAGAACTCACAAAGACGCCTGATACTATAATGACGAGATGAAAGAGGTCAACCACAGGGTTAATATGTGCAGAAAAAACTTCCGACGGCAAAGATCTCCCGACAATCTGGCCCTGTTGAGGGAAGCTGTCGTGGATGCCAAGGAAACTGCCAACAGGGTAAGGCAGGAAAAATGGCTGGAATGGTGCCAGACTTTTGGAAACCAGACCAGTCTTACAGAGTTGTGGAAACGGGTCAGGCAAGCGACAAGCCGCCAAGCCCCGAAATGCACTCATCATGACCCACAATCAGAGGCTAACAGATTGGTGCTTGAGTTCTCAGCCAGAACCAACACCAACAATCTGCCTCCAATGATGAGAGAAAAACAAACCTTAAATCTAGAGACTTGCTCTCATAAGAGATAAGGCACTCGAAGCTGATGACACGGATGCCTTGTTCTCTCTTAGGGAACTAAGAAAATCATACAAAACCAGTTCTGGATCAGCACCGGGATCTAATGGGATCTCCCACCCCATCATTTCGCATCTAGGCCTTGCAGGAGAACATGCATTCTTGCAGGTTATCAACAAATCCTGGCAAACCGCCACGGTGCCCCAGAGCTGGAAACAAGCCACAATAGTTCCCATCCCAAAACCAAAGGAGCCTGGCAAGTACCGTCCCATCTCTCTTCTCAGCTGCCTGGGTAAAACAGATGAGAAGATGGTATTCAACAGGCTCCGATGGAAAACGGGTGCCCCCCATGAACACCTGCACGGGTTCACAAGGGGAAAGAGCACTTCACACAGCATTTCCACACTCAAGCACAATCTGTACCTCGCCCGCCGTGGTTGTCTTCCTTGACCTGGAGAAGGCTTTTGAACTGGCAAGTCCGCTTTCCATTCAAGAGACCCTAATCCACAAAGGAGTCAAAGGCAGACTCTTGGCCTGGATAGCTGACTATTTTAGAAATAGGTCAGCAAATGTCAGATTTCAAGGCCACCTCTCACAGCACATGTCACTTGAAAATGGAACTCCTTAGGGAGGGGTTCTTAGTCCAGCCCAGTTTAATACCCTCATGTCCAACATACTCGACATTCACCTGCCAGAGGGATGCAAGATCATCTCTTATGCAGATCATAGCCTCTGGCAATCACTGCCTAACTAGAGCTCAGCGTTGTCTGAACCTGGTGTTTGAAGTGTTGTAGGACGGGTCTAAAAATATCAGCAGCAAAATCCAAATCAATGGCTCTGAGAACTAATGTCAGAAACAAAAAACTCACTATACAGGGTATGGATCTGGAATGGGTGAAGGACTATCCATACCTTGGTGTAAGGATAGGACACACACTCACTTTCAAAAAGGAGATCCAATACCTGCTTGACAGAACCAAGGAAAGACTGTCAGTCCTGAAAGTCATGACAGGGAGACACATAGGAGCTGGACACAAAATACTAAGATCATTCTATGTACATGCTGTCCGTCCTATTATTGACTATGCATCTGTCGCCCTCATTGCTTCCAGCACAACATTAAAAGAAAAACTGGAAACAATACAAAACGAAGCAGCCAGGATAATTCTAGGAGCACCTAAGTGGACTAAGGTCATCAACCTCCTCATGGAAGCTGATTTACTGTCCATGGACACCAGAATTGATCTAATGGCAGTACAGTTCCCTTCCAAGGTCCTGCAGGCACCCACAAACTCCTATCTAAGACTAAGAGTTCTCAGACGCCTACAAC
>NW_020868439.1:656631-660557 GCF_003789085.1 Penaeus vannamei | reverse complement strand
GCTGTGTGTGTGGGTTTGTGTGTCTGTGTCTGTGTGTTTGTGTGTGTGTGTGTGTGTGTGTGTGTGTGTGGTGTGTGTGTCTGTGTGTGTTGTGTGTGTGTGTGTGTGTGTGTGTGTGTGTGTGTGTGTGTGTAGGTGTGTAGGTGTGTAGGTGTGTGTGTCTTTGTATATATAACATATATATACATACATATATATATATATAATTAATATTATAATATATTATATATATATTTATATATATATATATATATATATATAATATGTGTGTGTGTGTGTGTGTGTGTGTGTGTGTGGTGTGTGTGTGTGTGTGTGTGTGTGTGTGTGTGTGTGGTGTGCCGTGTTGTGTGTGTGTGTTGTGTATACACTTACAACAAACACACACATTCAAATATATATTTGTATATAAACAGAAATACGAGGGGCTTCATTTAAAAATTTCTAATTACACAGGACGAAACTTGGATCTATCACTTTATCCAGAATTCTAAGTTGTAGTTAAAACAATGGAAGCACTTGATTGTACCCCCCCCCTAAAATAGGCTACATTTCACATCCTCGGCCACGCTCAGTCTTTTGGAACAAGTATGGAGCAGTGGCGATGGATTTCGTGGCAAAAGGTCCTACAATAACAGACGCTCATTACGCTTCACTGCTACACAAATTGTGGGAGGCCATCAAAATTAAAAGGCACTAAATGTTGACCAAACTTTTCTAACTCCTAAAAGACAGCATCGTTGTTGACAACTCACACACTGCCCAGATGGAAGTGTGGTCCTGTGGCTACGGCATCCTCATCATCCATATTCTCTTGGCGTTGCACCATCTATTTTCACCTTTCTCCGTCCATGAAAGTCATTTTTGAATGTCAAACGTTTCTAGGATGATCAGGAACTGATTTTGGAAGTTACTTCATAGCTTCTGACTCAACCTCTTTCAGAATTAAGATGCAGCATGAGGACCCGGCATCAAATAAAAGAGAAAGTCGGGAATCGTTTCTGAGATCCACGCTGAATGGGACATTGCCGAGCGTCGTCATCATAAACGGGGAGAGTGGAAGCGGCAAGACAGTCCTCTATAAAAAGCTAATCGCAGACTGGACCTCCCGAGGCTCCCCTGCAAGCACTGTGGCTGACTTTGACCTGATCTTCAAGACAGAGTGTCATGAGACTAACAGATCTTTCAGCCAGTTACTCGGCCAGCTTTTGCCTAGCACCATGAGTGCCAAAACACACGACAATGCCCGATTCAAACAATTCATTCTCAGCCACAAAATCCTGTTTCTTGTTGACGGCTTCGAGGAACTTAATGAGAGCTCAGGTGCCTTGTTGGAAGAGATCCTCTCTCTTGCATCCTGCAGCGTCCGCATCGTGTGTGCAACGCGGCCCTTTCGTCTCAACAGGATACGTAGGAAGGTTGCAGATGCTTGCCTGTCCTTTACGGTGTTCAGGATGACAGGCGTGGCACCTGCGTCCCGAACCAACTTCATTGTGAAGTATCTGGAGAACCTGGTGAGTCCGCACAGGAACAAGGAAAACAGAGAATGGCTGTACACCTACTTCAGAAACCTTGGCGACTGGTGCAAAAAGAATTTCACTTCACCCTTCAACTTGGCGATACTCATTCTGCTCAGTGTGTACAATCCTGCAATGATGAGACACCTCACGACGGGCACAGGCTTTTTCGCGCAGCTGGAGAAGTTCAGAATTCTCAGACTGGTGAACCATCTTGCCAGCCTCCCGGAATACACAAACTTATCCGGGGAGGAGCTCAGTTTTCTTTGCTCAGGGTTCATCAAGCTGCTCAACAACCTCGCTTTCGAAAGCCTGCAACTTGGTGAGACGACTTTGGCGCCCAGTGCGATGACCAGGCTCGCTGAGAAATGTAGGAGTCTCGGCTTGCCGGCGGAAACGATGTTCTCGGCGTTTTTGAAGTGCCAAATTTCGGCAGGAAATCGCAGCTACTCCTTCGGGGAAAAAAGCATTCAAGAGTTCAGAGCTGCTTGCCATATGTGCTACCTTGCCACATTCCAGCCGGTGCTTGGTACGGATTCGAGCCAGAGTTGCGTGGGCTCTCCCTTCCATGACGTGGTCTTCTTCACGGCAGGTGAGTCTCTCAACCCTTAGATGAGATCACCGTTTACATAAGTGTAAGCTATCTCTTATGCACGTCTGATCCAGGCATGGTTTTATATAAAGGCTGAATTAGATATGATAACCTTAAACCCTATAAACTCATATTCTTTGCTTATCATGTCAATGATTTGTTTAGGTCTGCTGGCAGAGAAGCTGTCTCATGCACTGGCTGAGAACACCGAGTTTATAATTCAGCAAGCTTCTGGGGCAGGCATAACCGAAACCAGTGAGTGGCTGGACCTCCTGCAAGAGGCCCTGTGCCACGAAGTGCTGACAGAGGCTGTCGGCCGCACAGCGCTGAGGAAGGACAGGTGGGACGTTAAGGAGGTCCATCTGCCCGCCCTGAAAACCCTCCTGCACGTGACCTTCCCAAAGAGTCTTTATGTCACCGTGAACAGCCTGGAGAAGCCTCCGGAAGAGATACCTGTTCTTTGCGAAGTACTGAGAAAGGTCGCTGGCAAGCCAGTCTCGATTTCTCTCAGCCTGAATTACTACTTTGTGATGGGCAGGAGCAGAAATGCGGACAACCTTCTGCGTTTTCTTCTCCAAGGCTCTGCTGTCGTCAGGGGGTTCGTTGGTTACTTATCCAGCAGCATGATATCGCATTTACCAAGCACACTGCACACCCTCGCCTTGCAGGTCGGCCGCCACGAATTAGATACCCTGGTCAGCGTTCTCCCTAAAATGAAGCACCTTGAGACTCTAGGTAAGCACATTTTCTTATTGATAGCTTTTTCTGTTGGGTAGACGGCTTCTTATACAACTTATCTATATATCAAAACACAACTGACGTCAAGGCAATGGCTCAACACAAATACATAATGTCAAGCAGTGGTAAACATATTCTGACGCCTTTCTAGAGGTTTTCCTGCGTGTGGACAGAAGTACAGAGAATTTGCCGTCTCTGGACTTCCACCAACGCAAGTTAATCGTCGATTTCTGCAAGATTTGCGACGACAGGTATGTTGCAGAGCTATTGCATTAGTAGTGGTAGTGATGTGGGACATGATCCTTTACTACTGCTATTGCTACTATGATAATAATGATGATAGAGGTGATCACAATGACGACGATGATTATAACAATAAAAGTGACGATAGTAATAATAATTTTAAGAGTGATAATGATATCAATATCGAAGATGATGATAATGATCATAACAAAGGTGATAATTATGATCATAACAAAGACAGACGATAATAATGATACTAAGAACAATGATAATACTGGTGATAAGGATAATAATGACAATAATAATAATGATAATTACGAAAATGATAATGAAGATAGGATTGATGATGAAAACAATTATAATAACGCTGTTGATGATAATGGCGACGATGATAAAGACAAATATAATAACAATAATAATGATAACGGTAATTATTATTTTCGTTATCATCATAATGATGATTATGATAATGATAATAGCGATGATAATAATTATCAGAATAATGATAATGGCAATGCTAATAAGGACTAGTATTATCAGAATTATCATTAAAGTCTCCACACCCGTCATTATCATCACCAATCCCACAATCAACAATAACAGTTGTAGTTGAATAATAATAGCGGTAACAACAGTCATTGAGCAGTAGTAATAGTGGTTTTAACAGTATCAACAAGCAGCTATAGCCATTCAGCTCATTCCGGCAATCTAAAAGTGTTTAATTATTAGTGAGTCTATCACATCAGAGGCGACGCTGACGAAGGAAGTGTTCCCTTTCAGCACGGCGTGGGTGAGGAAGGCCCTTTCGAGTCTCTCGCGGCGCCCCTACGCCAAGGTCA
>NW_020868439.1:619131-621631 GCF_003789085.1 Penaeus vannamei | reverse complement strand
CAAACAAACAATAGACTGAAAAAAATGCAACAAAAAATATATCTACATAGAATAACAGATAAAAAACACGACACAAACAATAAGACTAAAACAACAACAATTACAAAAAGACAGAAAAAAAACAAACACAGAAAAAACGAATAATAAACAAAATAGAACAAATAGAAACGAAAAAAGGAGTGTCACCGTGACTGTCTCCTATCAGTCTTATCTTTGGTTGGATGGCCTTATCAGACTTATTAGAAAGGCGAAGATAGATTGGCAGAAGATTGATTGACAGGTTGATGGATGGAAAGACACCAGCGGGACTTAGATTGGTGAGTGGGAGGCTGCACTGGCCGATGTACAGGAGGCTGCGGAAAAATCTATATTCGCATATACCTGTTTATATCTGTGTCTATTTATATATCTGTATCTTTCTATATATATATATGTGTAAAAACAGAGGGAGAGAGAGAGAGAGAGAGAGAGAGGAGAGAGGAGAGAGAGAGAGAGAGAGAGAGAGAGAGAGAGAGAGAGAGAGAGAGAGAGAGAGAGAGAGAGAGAGAGAGAGAGGCAGAAAGAGCAATAAATGCAAAACAACAACAAGAACAACAACAACAAAACAAGCAACACTGCAAACATAGCAAGACAGCAAAGCGAAACTCACACACGCACACACATCCAGCCCCCACCCAACCCGTCCATACCCCCCCCTCCCATCTCCCCTCTAGCACCCTCCCAAAACCCGAGAAGAACCGAAGGAACCGCTGTCGTGGAGGAGGGCAAGGGGAGGGCCAGGGGGGGGGAGGGCGAGGGGGGAGTGCCACGGTCGAGTGAACATAGTGTACCGGAGCCACACCTCGAGGGGGCCGCTCACTCACGACCGGGACCTGTTCCACTTGTAAGGCGTTCAGACGTTCTAATAAGTCTTAGGTGACACACGCAAAAAAGAAAGAAAAAACATATAGCGGGTGAGAGGGGGCGAGAAAAAAAGTTGAGGAAAAAAAAAAAAGTGTGGGTGGAGGTCTTTTAAGGTTGTGTTTGTTTCGGCTTTCTTCTTATATTGGGTTTCTGATTGTTGCGTTTGTTTGTTCATAGACTTTATGCGTATACCTATGTACATATATACGTCGACACACACACACACGAATGTAAGCTCATACACATATGGGAATGTATGTTTGCGAATGATATTTGTATCATGCTCACATTTATGGGGGATGTATCCACTAATTTGGTTACGAATAATCGAAACATGGTATATTTGTGGGGATTAAAACACTAATCCCTTGGTTACGCTCCGTATGGACCGCACGTTTACAAAAACGGTAACCGGCCTACAAACTACGGAGCTCGGATGTAGCGACAAGCAAGAGAAGAAGAAAAAAGAAAAAGTAAGACACAAGATAAAGAGAGAAAGAAACAAGAGTCAGAAACGAGAAAAAGAAGAAAACGAAGAAGATGAAGAAAAAAAGACCAAGATACAAAATAAAGAGAGAAAGATACAGAGTCAGAAAAGAGAAAAAGAAGAAAAAGAAGAAGAAGAAAAACAAAAAATATATAGATAGAAAGAAACGAGAGTCAGAAACGAGAAAAAAGAAGAAAAAGAAGAAGAAAAAAAAAAAAAAACAAATGCAAATAAAGAGAGAAAGAAACAAGTCAAAACGAGAATAGGAAAAAAAAAAAGAAAAAGAAACCCCGATACAAATAAAAAGAAAAGAACAAGAGTCAGAAAGAGAAACAAAATACAAAATATAGATAGAAAGAACAAGAGTCAGAAAGAAAAGAAGAAAAAAAGAAGAAGAAGAAAAAAACAAGATGCAAAATAAGAGAGAAAGAAAAGTCAGAAACGAGAATAGGAAAAAAAGAAGAAAAAAGAAACCCCAAGATACAAAATAAAAAGAGAAAGAAACAAGAGTCAGAAAAGAGAACAAAATACAAAATATAGATAGAAAGAAACAAGAGTCAGAAAAGAGAAAAGAAAAAGAAGAAGAAGAAGAAAAAAACAAGATGCAAATTGAAGAGAGAAAGAAACAAGTCAGAAACGATAATAGGAAGAAAAAGAAGAAGAAAAAAGAAACCCCAAGATACAAAATAAAGAGAGAAAGAAACAAGAGTCAGAAAAGAGAAAAAGAAGAAGAAAAAAAGCTGTTCGAAAATTTCTGACACGAGCCGAACACGCACGACGCGCCACATCGCTCACTTGTTCCACTTTCGGAGTTTTGCACTTTTCCTTTCGTTTAATGTTAATGGAGCCATTGTGGCGCAGGTCTTTGGGGGGAGGAGGCGGGCCAGGGGTGGAGGGGGGGGGAGGAAGTAATGTCTGTGAGGTGTGTGGGGGGGGGGAGAGGGGGTCGTCTGAGGGGAGGATGGAAGGAAAGTGGCGGTGTAGGGGAGGAAACGGAAGGGAGGAGGGAAGGGGGTTCTGTGTAAGGGATGGAAGGAATGGGGGGGGGGGTTCTGTGTATGGGAGGGAAGAGAAGGGGGGGGGGGGGGTTCTGTGTAAGGGAGGGAAGGG
>NW_020868439.1:597864-603419 GCF_003789085.1 Penaeus vannamei | reverse complement strand
CACACACAACACACACACACACAACACAATATATAATATATATAATATATATATATATAAATTATATATATATATATATAATAATATGAATAATATATGAATAAGTATATGATAATATATATATATATATAAATATATATATATATATATATATATATATTATATATATATATATATATATATGCGTGTGTGTTGTATTTGCATGTATCTATATAGATGGAATAATATATATATAATGTTTACATGTGTGTATATATATATATTATATATATATAAATATACATATATAATATACATATATATATATTATATATATATATATATATATATATATATATATATATATATACACACACAAACACACACCACACACACAACACACACACACCACACACACACCACACACCACACACACACCACACACACACACACACACACACACATCACAACACAATATATATATTATATATAATAATATATATTAATAATATATATTATATAATATATATATATATATATATAGTATATTATATATGTTATTTATATATATATATATATATATATATGGTATTTATAATATATATATATATATATATATACAAACACACACACAACACACACACACATTTACTCACACACATAAAACAAGCACAACACACACACACTCTTTACACCACACACAAACACACAACCACACACACACACACACACACACACACGCACACACACAACACACACACACACACACACACACACACACATATATATATTATATATATATATTATAATATATATATATATATATATATAATATATATATATATGATAGAGAGAGAGAGAGAGAGAGAGAGAGAGAGAGAGAGAGAGAGAGAGAGAGAGAGAGGGGAGAGAGAGAGAGAGAGAGGACTGAGAGAGAGAGAGAGAGAGAGGGAGAGGGAGGGGGAGGGAGAGAGAGAGAGGAAGAGGAGATCGCACACAACGTGTTTGCACAAGATGAACAACAACACTCACAAACACACATCCCTTCATATCCCTAACGAATCCCTCACTCTTCTTTAACCTCTTTCACCTCGTTCGCCACCAAAAATGTCATCCTTCCCTCCTTCCCTCCCTCCTGCACTCCCTCACTCCCTCACTCCCTCACTCCCTCACTCCCTTCCCTCACTCCCTCACTCCCACTCCACGTAAATGTCATCCGTTTTCGGATTGTAAATGCCAGCCTCAACTCAAAATGGCAACAATACTAATCTGTGTCAATATTTTTGAAGCAAGGGGGGGAGGGGAATTCTTTTGAAGCAAGGGGGGAGCAAGGGGGGAGTTCTTTTGAAGCAAGGGGGGAGTTCTTTTGAAGCAAGGGGGGGAGTTCTTTTGAAGCAAGGGGGGGAGTTCTTTTGAAGCAAAGGGGGGGGGAAGCAAGGGGGGGAGTTGTTTTGAACAAGGGGGGAGTTCTTTTGAAGCAAGGGGGGAGTTCTTTTTGAAGCAAGGGGGAGTTCTTTTTCTTTTGAAGCAAAGGGGGGAGTTCTTTTGAAGCAAGGGGGGGATTCTTTTGAAGGCAAGAAGTTTCTTTTTGAAGCAAAGGGGAGTTTTGAAGCAAGGGGGGAGTTCTTTTGAAGCAAAGGGGGGGAGTTCTTTGAAGGCAAAGGGGGAGTTCTTTTGAAAAGCAAGGGGGGGAGTTCTTTTGAAGCAAGGGGGGAGTTCTTTTGAAGCAAGGGGGGAGTCCTTCTTTGAACAAGGGGGGGGGCAAGGGGGGAGTTCTTTTGAAGCAAGGGGGAGTGAAGGGGGGAGTCTTTGAAGCAAGGGGGAGTTCTTGAAGCAAGGGGGGAGTTCTTTTGAAGCAAAGGGGGAGTTCTTTTGAAGCAAGGGGGAGTTCTTTTGAAGCAAGGGGGGGAGTTCTTTTGAAGCAAAGGGGGAGTTCTTTTGAAGCAAGGGGGATTCTTTTTGAAGCAAGGGGGGGTTCTTTGAAAAGCAAAAGGGGGATTCTTTTGAAGCAAAAGAGTTCTTTTGAAGCAAAGGGGGAGTTCTTTTGAAGCAAGGGGGAGTTCTTTGAAGCAAGGGGGGGAGTTCTTTTGAAGCAAAGGGTAAGCAAAAGGGGAGTTCTTTTGAAGCAAGGGTGGGAGTTCTTTTGAAGCAAGGGGGGGAGTTCTTTTGAAGCAAGGGGGAGTTCTTTTGAAGCAAAGGAGTTTTTTGAAGCAAGGGGGAGTTCTTTTGAGCAAGGGGGAGTTCTTTTTGAAGCAAGGGGGGGAGTTCTTTTGAAGCAAAAGGGGGGAGTTCTTTTAAAGCAAAGGGGGGAGTCTTTTGAAGCAAGGGGGAGTTCTTTGAAGCAAGGGGGGAGTTCTTTTGAAGCAAAGGGGGGATTCTTTTGAAGCAAAAGGGGGGAGTTTTTGAAGCAAGGGGGTTCTTTTGAAGCAAAGGGGGGAGTTCAAGGGGGGAGTTCTTTTGAAGCAAGGGGGGAGTTCAAAGGGGGAGTTCTTTGAAGCAAAGGGGGGAGTTCTTTTGAAGCAAGGGGGGAGTTCTTTTGAAGCAAAGGGGGAGTTCTTTTGAAGCAAGGGGGGAGTTCTTTTTGAAGCAAAGGGGGAGTTTTTTGAAGGGGGGGAGTTCTTTTGAAGCAAAGGGGGAGTTCTTTTGAAGCAAGGGGGGAGTTCTTTTGAAGCAAGGGGGGAGTTCTTTTGAAGCAAAGGGGGAGTCTTTTGAAGCAGGGGGAGTTCTTTTTTTTGAAGCAAGGGGGGAGTTTCTTTTGAAGCAAAGGGGGGAGTTCTTCTTTTGAAGCAAAGGGGGAGTTCTTTTGAAGCAAGGGGGAGTTTTGAGCAAGGGGAGTTCTTTTGAAGCAAGGGGGGGAGTTTTTGAAGCAAGGGGGGAGTTTTTTGAAGCAAGGGGGGAGTTCTTTTGAAGCAAAGGGGGTTCTTTTGAAGCAAGGGGGGAGTTCTTTTGAGCAAGGGGGGAGTTTTTGAAGCAAAGGGGGAGTTCTTTTGAAGCAAAGGGGGAGTTCTTTTGAAGCAAGGGGGGGAGTTCTTTGAAGCAAGGGGGAGTTCTTTGAAGCAAAGGGGAGTTCTTTTGAAGCAAAGGGGGATTTCTTTGAAGCAAGGGGGAGTTCTTTTGAAGCAAAGGGGGAGTTCTTTTGAAGCAAAGGGGGAGTTTCTTTTGAAGCAAAGGGGGGAGTTCTTTTGAAGCAAAAGGGGGGAGTTCTTTTGAAGCAAAGGGGGGAGTTCTTTTGAAAAGCTTTTGAAGCAAAAGGGGGAGTTCTTTTGAAGCAAAGGGGGAGTTCTTTTGAAGCAAGGGGGGAGTTCTTTTGAAGCAAGGGGGGGTTCTTTTGAAGCAAGGGGGGATTCTTTTTGAAGCAAAGGGGGGAGTTCTTTTGAAGTTGAAGGGGGGGAGTTCTTTTGAGCAAGGGGGGGGAGTTCTTTTGAAGCAAGGGGGAGTTCTTTTTGAAAGCAAGGGGCTTTTTTTCTTTGAAGCAAAAGGGGAGTTCTTGAAGCAAGGGGGGGAGTTCTTTTGAAGCAAGGGGGGGGAGTTCTTTTGAAAGCAAGGGGGGAGTTCTTTTGAAGCAAGGGGGGATTCTTTGAAGCAAAGGGGGAGTTCTTTTGAAGCAAGGGGGGGAGTTCTTTTGAAGCAAGGGGGGAGTTCTTTTGAAGCAAGGGGGGGGAGTTCTTTTTGAAGCAAGGGGAGTTCTTTGAAGCAAGGGGGGAGTTCTTTTGAAGCAAGGGGGAGTTCTTTTGAAGCAAGGGGGGAGTTCTTTTGAAGCAAGGGGGGAGTTCTTTTGAAGCAAGGGGGGGATTTCTTTTGAAGCAAGGGGGGGAGTTCTTTTGAAGCAAGGGGGGGGTTCTTTTTGAAGCAAGGGGGGAGTTCTTTTGAAGCAAGGGGGGGAGTTCTTTTGAAGCAAGGGGGGGGTTTCTTTTGAAAGCAAGGGGGGGGGTTTCTTTTGAAGCAAAGGGGGGGAGTTCTTTTGAAGCAAGGGGGAGTTTCTTTTGAAGCAAGGGGGGAGTTCTTTGAAGCAAGGGGGGGAGTTCTTTTGAAGCAAGGGGGGGAGTTCTTTGAAGCAAGGGGGGAGTTTTTTGAAGCAAGGGGGGGAGTTCTTTTTGAAGCAAAAGGGGGGAGTTCTTTTGAAGCAAGGGGGGAGTTCTTTTGAAGCAAGGGGAGTTCTTTTGAAGCAAAGGGGGGGAGTTCTTTTGAAGCAAGGGGGAGTTCTTTGAAGCAAGGGGGGGAGTTCTTTTGAAGGGGGGAGTTTTTCTTTTGAAGCAAGGGGGGGAGTTTCTTTTGAAAGCAAGGGGGGGAGTTCTTTTGAAGCAAGGGGGGGAGTTCTTTTGAAGCAAGGGGGGGAGTTCTTTTTGAAGCAAGGGGGGAGTTCTTTGAAGCAAAGGGGGGGAGTTCTTGAAGCAAGGGGGGGATTTCTTTTGAAGCAAGGGCGGGGGGGGGGAGTTCTTTTGAAGCAAGGGGGGGGAGTTCTTTTTGAAGCAAGGGGGGAGTTCTTTTGAAGCAAGGGGGGAGGTTCAAAGGGGGGAGTTCTTTTGAAAGGGGGGAGTTCTTTTGAAGCAAGGGGGGGGAGTTCTTTGAAGCAAGGGGGGAGTTCTTTTGAAGCAAGGGGGGGAGTTTCTTCAAAGGGGGGGAGTTCTTTGAAGCAAGGGGGGGGAAGTTCTTTTGAAGCAAGGGGGGGTTCTTTTGAGCAAGGGGGGAGTTCCTTTGAAGCAAGGGGAGTTCTTTTGAAGCAAAGGGGGGAGTTCTTTTGAAGTTCTTTGAAGCAAGGGGGGGGAGTTCTTTTGAAGCAAGGGGGGAGTTCTTTGAAGCAAGCTTTGAGCAAGGGGGGAGTTCTTTTGAAGCAGGGGGTTCTTTTTGAAGCAAGGGGGGGGGAGTTCTTTTGAAGCAAAGGGGGAGTTCTTTTGAAGCAAAGGGGGGAGTTCTTTTGAAGCAAGGGGGAGTTCTTTTGAAGCAGGGGGGGAAAGGCAAGGGGGGAGTTCTTTTGAAGCAAGGGGGGAGTTCTTTGAAGCAAGGGGGGAGTTTCTTTTTGAAGCGAAGGGGAGGGAGTTCTTTTGAAGCAAGGGGGGGTTCTTTTGAAGCAAGGGGGGGAGTTCTTTGAGCAAGGGGGAGTTCTTTTGAAGCAAAAGGGGGGAGTTCTTTGAAGCAAGGGGGGTTCTTTGAAGCAAGGGGGGTTCTTTTGAAGCAAGGGGGGGGGGAGTTCTTTTTAAGCAAAAGGGGGGAGTTCCTTTGAAGCAAGGGGGGAGTTCTTTGAAGCAAGGGGGGGAGTTCTTTTGAAGCAAGGGGGTGGGGGATTCTTTGAAGCAAGGGGGGGGTTCTTTTGAAGCAAGGGGGGGAGTTCTTTTGAAGCAAAGGGGGGGAGTTCTTTTTGAAGCAAGGGGGGAGTTCTTTTGAAGCAAGGGGGGGAGTTCTTTTGAAGCAAAGGGGGGGAAGTTCTTTTGAAGCAAGGGGGAGTTAGTTGGGGGGGAGTTCTTTTTCTTTTGAAGCAAAAGGGGGGGAGTTCTTTTGAAGCAAGGGGGGGAGTTCTTTTGAAGCAAGGGGGGAGTTCTTTTGAAGCAAAAGGGGGAGTTCTTTGAAGTTTTTGAAGC
>NW_020868439.1:575364-577864 GCF_003789085.1 Penaeus vannamei | reverse complement strand
TTAGTTTTCAGTTCATAGCAAACTGAATTCTCAAGCAGCTGGCGTGCAGTACAGTACAATATTACCTATTTGTATGCACAGACTAAGGTTGGTTATACAAGTACACACACTCATACATGCAAACAAATCCGTCCCCTCTGCCCCTCCTCCGCCACGTGGACTCGCAAGTGCACGCAATTTCGGCAACCCGTTTTTGCCTTCGTGGTCCCGGCGCCTTTGTGCGGCTGCCATCGCTAATGAGGCCTCATTTCCCGGCCGCCTCGGAGGAGTCTTCCCCTGCGCCTTTCCTCGGGATTGGCATTGCAATTGCTGGCTGTGTTATTGTAGCTGATACAGGACGAAGGGAAGGAGATAGGGAGGAGGGGGAGGGAGGGAGGGAGGGAGGGAGGGTTTGTCGAAGGTTAAGAGGGCAATATTAGATATCCCCCCCCCTTTTTTTTTTTTGTTTGTTTCCTTTCGTACTCCATTTCAAAATATAAAGGAATTAATTTCCTTTTCTCTTTTTTTCGTAAGCCATTAAAAAAACATTCGTTCTTTCCTTTTTCTTTTTTGCTTCTTTTAAATTAAGACAATTACATAATTTTCATTCTGTCTTTTGTTTCTTTTTATAGTCCATTCCAAAATCATAAAACAATTACGCTCTCTTCTTTTTTTTCTTTTCCTCTTCGTTCACCATTCCAAAATAATGAAACAATGATGTTCTGTTCTATCTTTTCTTGTTTTTTTTTTCCCTTTTCTTTTCTTTTCGTAATCTCCCAAAAAATAAAACAAGTATATTCTTCCCTTTCCAGTCCATATTCTCTTTTTTTTCTTTTTTGTTTCTTTCCGCAACCCATCCCCCCTAAAAAATCTTTTCTCTATCTCCTGTTTTTTTTCATTTCTTTTCGTAATATGTAAAAAAAAAAAAAATAAAAAAAAAAATAAAAAAAAACAATGAACGCCCCCTCACCGCCATGCACGCGAGGGACATGTGCTATTCCGGCGCCGTGTCGTACCCGCTTCGAAGCCCGAATAATGAAGCACCGAAGCGCACGTGTCCTGCTTCGGACGGGTGTAGGTGTATTGTTCTTGTTTTTTTTTGTGTTATTTCGTTTAAATATGTCGAGAGGTATGTGTTTGCACGCACATCAACTTTAAACGTCTCAACATATATGATCATTACGTATCTATCTATCTATGTGTGTGTGTGTGCATATGTATATTTATATTTATACAAAATATTTATAAGTAATATATATATATATATATATATATATATATATATATATATATAATATATATATATATATATATGTACATATATATGTGTATGTATATGTATGTAAAATATATATATATATATATATATATATATATATATAATATATATATATATATATATATATATATATATATATACATATATATATATACGTGAACCAAAACCTTGACCCGCCACGTGGCTCTGAGGGAGGCGGAGAAAGAGAGGAAGGGGAGGAGGGAGGATGACATAATACGACACACGGACAAAGAGGAAGAGAAATTGCATCCTTGTCTCCGATCCCGATAAACACACAACAGTCGCGATCTGTTATTTCTCAGGACCGATGCCACGTACCATGACAGATTCCCAATTATGCCACTGCCTTGTAGGGCGAGGAAGAATATGGCCACCTTTTCCTGGCTGGTGCGGTGAGTGCGTGCAAGGCGGGCGTACTTCGGGCGGGCGTGTGTGTGTGGGCGGGCGGATTGTGGTATATGCTTGTGTGTGTGTGTGTGGTGTGGAAGAGTGGTTGGCAGATGAAGAAAGAGAGAAGAGAGAGAGAGAGAGAGAGAGAGAGAGAGAGAGAGAGAGAGAGAGAGAGAGAGAGAGAGAGAGAGAGAGAGAGAGAGAGAGAGAGAGAGAGAGAGAGAGAGAGAGAGACCGTAATAGATAGATAAGACAGACAGAGACAGAGAGATCACGAAAGTTAGAGAGAGAGAGAGAGAGAGAGAGAAAGAGAGAAAGCGCGAAAATGAGAGTGAGCAAGATAGACAGATAGATAGATAGCCCGCCAGATAGACAGATAAATGTTTGGATAGATAGATAGATAGATAGATAGAGAGAGAGAGAGAGAGAGAGAGGCATGGAGAAATCTAAAAACACCCGGAGACATTTTCTGGAATTTCCTAGTCTTGTTCAACATACACGACGAGGGAGGTGAAGGGGTGGGAGAAGGCGGATACGGAGGGGGGGGGGACGGAGTGGAGGCAAAAGACATTTGATTGACATAATGATTGAAGGTATGACGGCTCAACTAGAGGAACCATTTCCGGAACAATGGAATCTACCAAAGCTAGAATTATACTTAGGTGTATTGAATGTAGACTTATTATATATCACAGTGGAAATAAGTGCTTGCGATGATGATAATTAGGGTACAAAGAATCATAATGATAATAATAATAAAATAAAAAAGCCAAGAATGATACTTTAGATACTGACGGTACTAGTAACAACACCAACCAAGGAACATATAAC
>NW_020868439.1:555364-557864 GCF_003789085.1 Penaeus vannamei | reverse complement strand
TTTACTCATTTAATTTCTTTTGCTTTTTTAACTTATTGTCCTCTTGAATTCAATTTCTTATTTTTCTTTTCCTTTCTCTCGCTCTCTTTATCAACTATTTAATTATTTTCGTTAATTTATCCTCTTTTCTTCCTTCTACTCACCCCTCCTTTTCTTTTTCTCTCCTCTTGTTTTTTTTCCTTTTCCCGTCTATTCATTTTCCCCTTGTTCACTTTCTTTAATCTTCCTCATTTTTTCTTGGGTCACTATGTACGTCAGTATCGAATTTTGTTCAATTCTGATGGTCAAGTTTTAGAAAGAACAAGTGCTCTAAGCAGATGTAGTCACACCATTCCTGTGGATGCATAGTCTGTACGTAAGGCCTTACCGGCTTTAAACCCATGAATATGCAATGTAGTATTGTCCACTACTTGTATTACAGCAGATATCAAGCGGTCGGAATCACCGGCACACATTAATTACAGTGGTGACAGTAGTGGGATGACTTTGACTTTAAAGAGAAGGAAAGTTAAGTCAATGGTTAGAAGCGAAATGAATGTGCTAAACATCGAAGGTCATGTACCACTATAGGAGGTAAAGTAAAGTTATTGGTTAGGTGTTATCCGTCAGCAGCTGTATAGTAGTAGGATGGTATTGCAAGGGTGTATATAGTTTGGTAGAGGTGGAGGGGGTGTGGTTGGGTTAAGTTACGAATAAACTGGAGAGGATTAGAGCAAGTGAAGGATATGTGTCTGAGGAAGAATAGGTTTTCAATGCAGATTGTATGGGATTCCATCACGATGTCTAATAGGTTGGGAGGTCGGTGTAGGGAAGATAGGCGAGGAAAAGCAGCAGTGCGGGTTGTGGTAAAACGTGAACAGGACAACAGGATGTCAGACTGAAAAGGGAACATTATAACACTGAAGTCAGGAAGAAGTGGGTATTTGAATGTGTAGGTTGGGAAGACAATTGCGAAACTAGCACTAGAGGTGGCTTTGGAAGCATCATTGTAAATATGAATATTATAGGAATGAGTAGAAACATGGTTAAGAAAGTGGGTGAGGAGGACAGGAGGTATATCTGACTTTTGTGGGTCAGGAAAGCCACAGAGGAGCAAATGTGCTGGGAAGGGCAGAGAAGGGAAGAGGTTGGAGAATTGGGAAAAGGAGTTGGTAAATGTGGAGATGAAGCAAAGGTAGGAAGTAGAGACTGAGGAATAGTCACTTTGGTGAGGGAGTTTTGGTGGAAGCGCGCACCAGGGTCTATATAAGTACTTATATAGACTTTGGCGCGCACAGCATCTGAGAGAGAGGAGGGCACGGCGTCGAGAGAGAGATGGTATGCCTGACACAGCGTACAGACGTTAACTTGGGAGGAGCGGAAGGCGACCAAGGCTAAGCGGAGACCACAATGGCGGATTGCATCAAGACGGGCAAGAAGTGAGGCAGAGGCAGATGAGTAGATATGGCATCCATAATAAAGAGTGGAGAGGATCATGGCTGTATGAATATGGAGGGGAATTTTACGGTCTGAGCCTCAAGATATATGGGACAGAGTTTGTAAGATTCGAAGACGGCGATATGCTTTTTCTTTGCTGGGAAGGATATGGTCTCGCCAGGACAGTTTGCAGTCGAATATTACTTAAAGGTACTTTTCAGAATAACGGCATTGGAGCGGAGTGCCGTAATAGAAGTGTGGAGATGAGTTTTTACACGATTGCGTGAGAAAAGGATAGAATAGGATTTGGTAGTGGAGATTCGAAAACCATGATTAGTTATATATATATATATATATATATATATATATATATATATATATATATATTATATATATATATATATATATATATATATATATATATATACATACACATATGTGTGCGTGCGTGCGTGCGCGCGAGCGAGTGACTGAGTGAGTGAGTGAGAGTGACTGACTGACTGACAGAGAGAGAGAGAGAGTGACTGAATGAGCGACTGAGTGAGTGACAGTGATTAAGTGAGTGAAAGAAAGAAAGAGAGAGAGAGTGAGTGAGTGGGAGTGGGCGTGTGCATGTACACATATATGTATATATATAGAGATACATAATCATGATTTTTATTCTTACTCAGATTACTTTAGCTTGAAGTCAGTTCCATACTCATTCTCATATATCCAGCCTATTGGGCTAAATAAAAGCATTTACTAAACATGCAACTGGACTTTCGATACAAGGTAAGTTAGCAAATATATATTTTTAAAACAAGGTAGAACGGAATATTATAAATATAGAATCCACATCACTTGACAGCTTAAATCAACAGGAATTCAAATAAGACAAAAGTTCAAGGGGACACAGGTTTATATATTTACAGAAGACAACCCTACAAAACTACATGTTATGGCCAGGGCATTTCTAGGCACACACTACAACCAAAATATACAAGGCCAGTACAGAGGAGATAAAAAATATCAAACCAGTTACTCAAATAAATATTCAAATCAACCACCCTATCCACAGAGAAATAGTGGCAATGTATATAAG
>NW_020868439.1:530364-540364 GCF_003789085.1 Penaeus vannamei | reverse complement strand
TTCTTTTCTCGTTTGCTGTTTTGTTTTTTATTTTCAATTTCTTATGCGTTGACTTTTTCTTTGTCCTTTTTTGGTATTCATTTTCTGTTTTTTTTCTCTCTCTCTTGTTGTTATTAGAGATTTTGGGAACGCTTGTGTTTGTATATAACACCATCCAAACATCTTTTTCCCTCGGGGCAATATAGGCCTAAACTTTCCCCCTAAGATTTCGAACCAGACGCTATTACGTCATACAATGCATTCCGTTAACAAAATCCATCAAAATAACGAAGTCCACACAATACTTAATCTAATTGGACCAAAAAGGGAGATAAGAAATTGAGATAAAGAGGAAAAATATCGATACAACACCTAATCTAATTCGACCCAAAAATGATAATAAATTTAGATAAATAGAAGAAGAAAGAATCGACACACCTTACCTTATTATAGAAAAGGTCAACAAAGAATTAAAGAATACGAATAACAATAACAACAACAATAACAAAACATAAACAGAAAAAGTCCCAAGATTATCCAAACCCGCGCAAAAACTGACCTGGAATTACTCATTCGGAAGGTAATTGGCATCAATGCAGGCGTGGGAGTCTCCCCCTATTTAAGGCGAACGCGCTTGGTGAACCACATCAGTCTCAAGCACACCGCACCTGCATTCGTACGCTCTCGCTTGTCTCCTGAATCACCTGTTTACCAATCACCATGGCTGCTAAGGGTAAGCTGGAAGTTTCGGGTTTTTTAAGAAGTTATTAAGAAAAGCATTTGGGTATAAATTTCTTCAAATATTTTGCCATAATATGCTTCAGTATCTCCAGATTTTAAAAGAAAAGTTATTACGAAAAGCGTTCGGGTATAAATTTCTTCAAATAATTTACTTTAATATGCTTCAGTATCACCAGATTTTATAAGAAAAAATATTATCTCCAGATTTTGTAAGACAAGTTATTAAGAAAAGCGTTTGGGTATAAATTTCTTCAAATTATTTACTTTAATATGCCTCAGCATCTCCAGGTTTTGTAAGACAAGTTATTAAGAAAAGCGTTTGGATATATATTTTTTCTTGAGATATTCATTTTTGATATGTTTTCATATCTTCAGATTTGTTTAAAGCTTTATTTTGTATATTCGTTGATATTTGGTCTAATATTTACGAATTAATCTGAATAATTGGATAGGTAGCTGTGAAACCTTGTATTTTCTTAAATATAATTAATCTACATAAAACATAAGACAAATTTAATGAAAAAGAACTTTAAAATACTTAAGATAAATCTTCCAAGATTTACTGTAAAGTACCTCGTAATATCACAACTCGGTAAAAAAACAAAAACAAAGCAAAAATCTAATAAAAAGCCGAATTATTAAAAATTTCGCCAAAACATAACATTTCGCAATTATAAAATCTAGCATTACATTGTGAAGAAAAAAAGAAAAGATAAGAGAGAGAGAAAAAACAAAAACAAACAAATATACAATTAACAGAACGAGCACTTCGAAGTAGGTCGCGTCACTAATGAGTAACTGCCTCCTCCCCCCCCCTCTCCCTACCGGCTTGCCTCCCTCTTCCTAATTACACCTTTTAATTTAATTACCTTCGGGAACTGAAAGAAAACGGACTATCTCTCCTAAAAAAACTAGGACGATCTTCCGAATTTTATAATCTTTAGAAAATTCTGACTTTGATATGGGTTTATAAAATTTTGACTTTAAAATGGTTTATAGGAAAATTTTGATTTTAAAATGGGTTTATAGGGAAAATTCTGACTAATATGGGTTTATAAGAAAATCCCGACTTTGATATGGGTTTATAGGAAAAATTCTGACTTTAAAATGGGTTTATAAGGAAAATTTTGATTTTAAAATGGGTTTATAGGGAAAATTCTGACTTTGATATGGGTTTATAGGGAAAATCCCGACTTTAAAATGGGTTTATAGGAAAAATTCTGACTTTAAATGGGTTTATAGGATATGAGTCCACTTTTTCTCTGCCATTTTACCGTTTATTTTTAGCCGCTCAATACCCTACCACCTCCCCTTAATATAGAACGAATTATCTTTCCGTCAATGGCAATATTACGACCACCATCAAGTGATCAACTAATTCGACATTTCACCAACACGATGAAAAAAATATCCATTTAAATTCTCTCCTGCGAATATAGAACGAATTCGATCATTTCAACAGTAGCAATCTTACGGCCACTATCGTAAATCAATTTGATATTTCACCAACACGATGGAGTAAAAAAAATATCCACTCAAACGCCTTTTCGACATTTCACCAACACGATAACCCAATCCGATATTTCACCATAACCAATCCGATATTTCACCAACACAAACCAATCCGACATTTCACGGATTTTTCACCAACACAAACCAATCCGACATTTCACCAACACAAACCAATCCGACATTTCACCAACACAAACCAATCCGACATTTCACCGATATTTTCCGATATTTCACCAACACAAACCAATCCGATATTTCACCAACACGATAAACCAATCCGACATTTCATCCGACATTTCACCAACACAATCCAATCCGACGGACATTTCACGACATTTCACCAACACAAACCAATCCGACACCAACACCATCCAAAAACATCCACTCAACCGCCCACCCTTTCCCCCCTCCACCAGGTCTCCTCGTCTTCGCCGTCCTCGTCGCCGCCCTCGCCCTCTGCCACGCCAGCGAGACGCCCACGAAGAAGACCGACGGGCGCCTCTTCTCCTCCAACGACGACACCTCCGTCTCCATCGATAGCGCGGGTGTTATTGGGCTTGTTGTCCTCGCCATCATCATCGGCCTCATCGGAATGGCGCTCGGCGTGTTCTCCAACGGCAAGGCTGACCTCACTGGGTTCGGCGCTCCTACGTGAGTTATTATTATTTTATTTTTTATTTATTTTATTATTATTTTTTTTTTTGGGGGGGTTGTGTTTAACAAATAAAGAAATAAATAAAATATAATAAAAAATATATTTTATTTATTCTTTATTTTATTATTATTTTTGGGTGGTTGTGGTTTTTTTATTTTTGGGGGGGGTTGTGTTTTTTCTCACTTTTTGTGTTTGCTTGTTTTCTTTGATTAAAAAAAATCATTTTGTGTATTTTGTTTTTTACTTTTGGTTGTTTGCTTGTTTTCTTTGATTTTTTTTTTTTTGTGTGTTTTTTCTCCTTTTGTTTTTACTTGTTTTCTTTGGTATTTCTTTTCTCATCTTTCATTTTTTATGTTAAATTTCCTTATTCTATTCTGTTTTGTCTGTTTTTCTTCTCCTTTCCCTGTATTATTTTCTTCTTTATGTTTTCTTTTCCTTAATCGTCTTCTGCTTCTTCTTCTATGTCTACTACTTTTTTTGCTTCTGCTTTTTCTTCTTCTACTTCAAATGACCATATGTAAGCTCGATAGACACATACATGCATATACATCGACGTTCAAGCATAAAAAAGATTTATTCCTTGAAAATAGGTTACAAGTTTATGTATCTAATTACTTAATTGAAAATAGATAATTTTATTATTCAATTGATTCATAGATAGTAGGTTACAAATTTATGCATTTTAGCCTAACCTAACCTAACCTTCTGGAAATCATTCACAGTGGTTATGCCGCTTCCGCCCCTGCCTATGCCCCCGCCCCTACCTACGCCCACGAGGAGTCGGCCTACAACGTCCACCGCTCTATGGAAGACGCCCATACCAAGTACCAGTAAGATGGTATCGACGATGGAAGCGAGAAGGGACGATAGGCCTACAAAAAATTACATTTTGGTTTGATGTAATTTGGGGAAAAAAAGGTTTAGTCTCTTCTTGGGTTGATTTTGCTGGTGGATAATGATGATGGATTGAATGGTATTTCGTTGATGATTGAATGAAGTGACTTTTTTCTGACGTGAGTGTCTGACATGAGTTTTTGACGTGAGGTGACTTGAAGCTTTGGACTTGACTTACGAGTGACTTTTCTCAGGTTGACTAAAGAGCGACTCTTCTCAGGTGACTAAAGAGTGACTTCTCATGTGACTTAGGGGTGACTCTACCTTGGTGACTAAATAGCTAACTCTACTTAGACTGTACTCAGGTGACTTCCCAGTTGACAAATGGGTGACTTTCCAGATGACTGACGGCGACTCACGACCACTTACGACTTTTACTGAAATATTGACTTACGGTACTTCACCTGACTCAAACGACTCACTAATGACTAAACTACGACACAAGACTCGATATATGATAACCAGTTCGACTTACTGACACACACACATATCAAACTGACATATTGTAAGTGTTATTTCACTTCATGACCAAAACAGACAGCGTGACTCTCATGCACTTGACCTTTCCTCATGACTGGAAAAAAAATACAAATGACAACTTTATTACCACTTCATTGACTGACTATAAAACACATCTCACACCGTATGACAGTTCTCTGACATAATAATAATGTCAACAACAACAGTATCAACAAAACGTGACAGATTTGACCCAGACTGAATCATAATCCACACCGGACTTGACCTAGAATGACCCACTCTCTCTCACCAGGTCAATGAAATGCTTGACCTGTTACGTGACCTTCTGACTGTGATTTTTGATGACTGAGCTACGTATTTGAGCTCAATTTACTGTTATTTATTTATTATTTATTTTCATGTTACTACTCTGATGTAAATATATATTTATTCATATTTCTGTCGTTTTGTCTTACCCAAGTGTTCCTATGTCCACAACCTATATACAAAAATGAAGTATTATATAGTAATACCTACGGAAGTAATGAGATACCATAAAAAAATGGAAAGCCAAAATAGCAACGTTTGAAACATACCTTTGATATAGTATATACCTAAAATGAAGTATAAAAGAAACCGGTTTATATATATATATATATATATATATATATATATATATATATATATATATATATATATATATATATATATACATATATATACATATATATATATATATATATATATATATATATTATATATATATATATATATATATATATATATATATATATATATATATATATGACATATTGATGAATATATGTAATACTAGGAATTCAGTGATATATCTTTATCTTTATTGCCTCAAAATAAAGCTAAGTCGGTAGCCTAGAAGTTTGATTGGATTCCAGCTTCTCTTGCCTCACCTGTCGAATAAATTTATAGTATTTTCTCCGCCAATCTATAAACACACCAGTTGTTTTAACACTAACTAGTGAAAGTATAATGATATTTCAATTAGGCTTTATATACTTTGTGTGTATATACATATGCATGTATATATATATATATATATATATATATATATATATATATATATATATATATATATATATATATATATACAAATGCATATACATATATTCATATATATATCATGTACACACTCGTATGTGTATGTACATATATAGATAAATAGATACTGTAGACAAATAGGCAAATAGGTAAATAATGTAGAGAAATATATATATATATATATATATATATATATATATATATATATATATATATATATATATATATATATATATATGTATATATATATGTATGTATGTATGTATATATATAATATATATATACATATATATACATACATATATATATATATATATATATATATATATATATATATATATATATATATATATAATATATTATATATATATATATATATATATATATATATATATATATATATATATATATATATATATATATATATATATATATATATATATATATACATACACACACACACATATATGTGCGTGTGTATATACCTGTCTGTCTAGCAATCTATCTATCCATCTAATCTATCTATCTAAATTTATCTATCCATAGGTAAAGCTGTATACGTAAGAAATTTTTACATGGCTAAGCACACCATACAACTGATGATGATTTCAAAACTGAATAAACTTGTTTGGTTTCTTTATTTCCATTATTACCAATATGTCCTTTGATTGTTGTTTATTATCTTCTTTTCTGCTCAAGTGTACAAAGAGGGAAGGATGTGATGGTGATGATAAAGAGTATTAGGATCAGTATTATTTCTATGAAGTAGGGGGCAGCAACCTATACACGCTTACATTCACGAACACTTACATGTATATATATATATATATATATATATATATATATATATATATATATATATATATATATATATATATATATATATGTATATATATGTATATATATATATATATATATATATATATATATATATATATATATATATATATATATATATATATATACATATATACATGTGGGTGTTCGTGAGCACACACACACACACACATTATATATATATATATATATATATATATATATATATATATATATATATATATATATAATGTCAAATAAAAAAGGAATAAATGATAATAACATGAATGAATTAGAAAAAATAAAGTGGGAATAATGAATAAAAATATAATGATAAGTAAATGACTTAATAAAATAACAAAAAAAGAAACTTCATAATCCCCTTAACATATGACTTATTTTGTAATACCATCAACATGTTCCATACTTTATAACATCCGTAATATATTCCTTATCTTATAAGCCCCTCAATATATGCCTTACTTTATAATACATTCAACTTATTCCTTATTTCATAATACCCTGAACATATTTCTTACTTTATCACACCCTCAACATATTCTATAAGACCCTCTACATATTCCATGTCTTGTGATACCATCAACGTATTCCTTCCTTTACAATCCCCTTAACATGTTCCATATCTCATGATACCCTCAATATATTCCTTAACATATGATACCTTCAAAATATTCGTTATTCTATAATACCCTCAACATATTCCTGAACTTATGATAACCTCAAAATACTCCTCATTTTATGATACTCTCGACATATTCCTTAACTTATGATACCCTAAAATACTCTTAACATATTCCTTTTTTCTGTTTTTGCTTTTGCTCTCACACTCCGAATTATCAGCGCAGATCCACCATATTCCGTTATATAATACCCTCAACATATTCCCTAACTTATGATACCCTTAAAATATACCTTATTCTATGATATCATCAACATATTCCTTAACTTATGACACCCTCAAAATATTCCTCATTCTATAATACCCTCAACATATACCCCTTTTTTTTTGTTTTTGCTTTTGTTCTCACACTCCGAATTATCAGCGCAAAATCCACCATATTCCCTATTCTATAATACCTTCAACATATTCCTTACTTTATTATACTTTCAAAATATTCTTCATTTTATAATACTCTCACCATATTGCTTACTTTAAAATACCCTCAACATATCCCCCTTTTTTTTTGTTTTTGCTTTTGTTCTCACACTCCGAATTATCAGCGCAAATCCACCATATCCCTATTCTATAATACCTTCAACATATTCCTTACTTTATTATACCTTCAAAATATTCTTCATTTTATAATACCCTCACCATATTCCTTACTTTAAAATACCCTCAACATATACCCCTTTTTTCTGTTTTTGCTTTTGTTCTCACACTCCGAATTATCAGCGCAAATCCGCCATATTCCCTATTATAAATACCTCAACCTCATGCAAAATATTCCTCATTCTATAATACCCTCAAATATTCCTCATTCTATAATACCCTCAAAATAATCTATAATACCCTCAACATATACCCCTTTTATTTTGGTTTTGATTTTGCTCTCACACTCCGAATTATCAGTGCAAATCCGCCTTATCCTTCCCTTCTTCCTGAGACTGAGAGAAAGCCGTGGATTTCCTCTCACCTAGATCGAAAATTCACCAAAGCGTTAAGGTTAACTCAACGAACAGGAACGGAGGTTTGCGGGGGCCCTATTTAAGACTGTTCGGAGGCGACAGGAGGCATCAGTTCTGTCACAGCATCGTCAGGATAACAAGGACTAATCTCAGTGTTAAATCGGTTAATCTGTACACGTCGATATGGCTGCTCAAGGTAAGAATTACGGGTCTATTGTGATTGGCTTTGATATGTAGGCCTATGGGGACGGGTTGGGCAGTTCAGATACGTTACTGTGGTTGATAAAGTAGCAATAAGTTCATTTATTCTTAATTTCGATTTAGAATGTAAGTGGTATAGACTTTATTTATTCATGTTTACCTTTTTTGGCATTTTGCGTCAGTTCGTTAAGTTAAGTTTTTTAAAAATGAGACGAGAAGGATCATGTATTGAAGGGATTTGGTATTGAAGATTGTCTATTCAATGATCTATCTACTTCCATTACTTTATCATTGGAATTATAACTTACACGATGAAAATAACGAATTCGTTAATAGAAGTAACAATAATGATGACAACGATAATTATCATTTATGATACTACAACTAATAAATATGATAAGACAACAAACACAAATTACAATAACGTCATTGATAAATATAATAACAAGCAAAGACAAAACAGATAATAACAACAATAACAATAAAAGAAAAACAACATGAAGAAAAACAACATCACAAATAACAACAACAGCAAACCTCATGCCACGTGCTAACCCGACACCCTCCTCCCTCCTTCCTCCTCCAGGAACCATCTTCGCTGTCCTCCTCCTGTGCCTCCTCCGTCACTCAGCCAAAGAGGAGGAAGCCCGATTCACGCTTCTTCTAGGCACGACCAACACTTCACTCTGTCCTTGTGTCGAGTTATTTTGACCATCGGAGCCATGGCGCTGGGGCTTCTAGCGCTGGTCGCCATTTTCTCTTTCATCGGAGGGGAGACTAAACAGGCCGTGAGCTATGCGGAGCCCACGTGAGTATTTTTTTTATTTGTCTTTCGGTTTGTTGGTTTTTGTGTTTGTTCTTTTGTTTTTTGTATATTTGGTTTGTTTTGTTTTTTCTTTGTTTAAGTTATATGTCTTCTGTTATTTTGAAGTGTTTGGTCTTGTTTGTTTCTTTTTGTTTATTGTTAATATTTATTTTTTTTTTTTTTTTTAGTTTGCATAACGAATTTGTTCAATTGACATAAACAACAAAAATAATAATAAAAAATATCTTTACAATAATGAATATCCTAATTTTATCTTCTCTCAGATCCTACGCCCCACCGCCAATCCTACCGCCCCCCCGCCCCAATCCCTACGCCGCCCCAGCCCCATCCTACAGCAACGAGGAGAGTAACCTAAGTTTCAGTCTCCGCTCTTCAACGAAGCTCGGACAGATACCTAACAATGGCAGCAAAAAGTAATACAAAGATGGCGGGCTGCGAAGAAAAATGGGGAAAGTTGGTGAATTTGAAAAAAAAAACCGACGAAGGAGAAGAAATGCTTAAAACACAAAATCGATTTGGGGATGCGCCATTTTAAGCCAAAGTGATTATCAAAGTGGAATAATTTTCGAAAAATTAAAAACCAAGTGTGAGAAGAAAAAGCAAATAGTTAAATAGATTTGGTTTAAGCGCAAATTAAACCAAAGATTATCCCGATCATCATAATGTATGAAATAAATATTTTTCAAATTTCTTCAAAATATTACAAAAAAAAAAAAAAACATAAAGGTGCTTTCGTAATGTAATGAAGCGTGCTGAAATATTTTGTTTTCTGTTGATTGTTGTTAAAAACATATTTATTATATTGTTCTGAAATGTGTGTGTTGTAAAAACGTTATTAATTTATAAAATAATTTGTTTTAGAAAACACTTTTTTAAATCACTATTTCGCTGCGATCATATCCCAGCTCATAAGATATAGAGAAATATATGATAAATAATCTCTGCAGTTCGAAAATTTATTGTAGTTTAACGAAGAATATCGCTGTAAAATAAATAAATTTACAGAAAGAGGTAAGTAGAATGAAATATTCGTGCAAATAACAAGAATGTGAATATATCTATTCAATCGAATATATCCATATCTTTTCCTCTTATTTTTCTCTTTTCTCTGTTTCTTTTTCCTTTCTCGTTCTCTCCCCTCTCTCTTTTTTCTTTATTTCTTCTCCTCTCTTCTTTCTCCCTCCCTCTCC
>NW_020868439.1:512864-520364 GCF_003789085.1 Penaeus vannamei | reverse complement strand
TACACACTGTCTGTTTCCTTGCTTTTGTATTTCTCACATGAACCCGTAATCTTGCGTAAAGGTTCACTGAGGTTCAAATGTGTGTAAAACCTGTATTGAACAAGCACTGAAAAATGGTGTATTCCGAATGAATTAAATGATAAAATGTGTATGTGTAATGTATACGAGATGATTTGCATATGAACTGTACATTAAATATGTCTATCAGTCTATCTTATCAATTTATCTGTCTATCTATCTGTTTGCACACACATTAGTATATGTACACACACACGTCTATCTATCTATCTGTTTGCACACACATCGGTATATGCACATAGACACAAACACACACACACTCAAGCACACACATACATACACACACAAACATACACAAACACGCTTAATTGTGTATATGTGTAAGTGCGCGCATGCGTATGCACATAAAGAGCTTTACCCACCCAGAAACACCTCTCCACCATCTGCACTAGGACACTCGATACACACACACACACACACACACACACACACACACACAAACACACAATCTCAAACTTTTGCAAAATAATAACAGAATAAGCACACACACAAACACACACACAAAACTTTCTAAACTTTTGCAAAATTATAACAGGATAAGCACACACACACACACACACGCACACACACACACACACACAATCTCAAACTTTTGCAAAATAATAACAGGATAAGCACATCCACACCCACACCCCACTCCCACCCAATACACCCCACCCCCAAAAAAAACTTTCTAAACTTTTGCAAAATAATAACGGGACAAGCAACATACCCGACCCGGAAAAGAAGGCTCGAGTTATGTCTGTGCATGTTGATAGGCCTACAGAACCTACATAAGGACCGGGGAGTGGCGCCTTGGCCTCAGTCTTAACGAAGAGACCGAGTGAGAAGAAGCCTGTCGGAAGGACCGTCCAGCCAGCCAGCCAGCATGACCTTTCAGAGTAAGGGTGACCTGTTTTCTCGTTATGGGGGGTTATAAGTGGGTCGGTTTTTTTTTCGTTTGTTATTTATCTGTTGTTATTATTGGTTCTTTTTGATTTATTTATTGTCTATCTTTGGTTATTAATGGTTCTTTTTTATATTTGTTTATTGTCTGTCTTTGGTTATTAATGGTTCTTTTTTCTTTGTTTATTGTCTATAGTTATTATTAATGGTTATTTTTTATATTATAGTCTATCTTTGGTTATTAATGGTCGTTTTTTTCATTTGTTATTTATATGTTGTTATTAATGGTTATTTTTTTATATCTATTGTCTATCTTGGTTATTAATGGTTCTTTTTATTCCATTGTCTATCTTTGGTTATTAATGGTTCTGTTATTTATTGTCTATCTTTGGTTATTAATGATTCTTTCTTTATATTTATTGTCTATCTTTAGTTATTAATGGTTCTCTTTTTTCATTTGTTATTTATCTGTTGTTATTATTGGTTCTTTTTGATTTATTTATTGTTATTAATGGTTATTTTTCGTTATTTAGATTTGGTTTTTATATTCCTGTTTTTAATTAGTTTTTTTATCTTGGTTATCAATGTTTCTGTTTTTTTCTCCTATATTCTTTTTTAGTGTGATTTATTCTTATTTGGTTGAGTATGGAATATGTTGCATGTTGCATATATTTTTTATTTTAACTTTTCTCTCGTTTTTGCAATGTGATTTAATTTTATATGGCTGTGTGTTTATGGACTAAAACTGAAATTGCTTGTCGAAATATATATAATTATAAGACATCCTGCCATAAGTGCCAAAATGCTTTAACATTATGAGGCATATTCCTATCAGTATTATATAAGCAAAAAAAATATTGATTTACAATTTTTGATTTTATCGGTGGTTGTTAAAGGCCGAGGAGGGGGGGGGAGGGTAGAGAAGTCTTGCCAGAAAAAAATTATATGTCAATTTTCTAGACGTTCATCAGTAATCTCATATTAAAGTTCTACTACTGAACACACTACAGTTATATAAAGAGAAAAAAACTAGTCCTAATTACAGAATATCTTTTCCTTATCCTTAAAAAAATCAGATAAGAGAGACGCCATATTAACATTACAATATATAGGCATTACAAGTAGATAGAGAAAGCTAGATTTTTTTTTTGTTATCTTAGCCTAAAATATTGCGGATGTGTCGAAGGGTTGAGAAAGGGATTGCGAGTATAAAAAAAATAGTGACAGCTTATCCATTTTAACCTAAAAGCGGCAGAATCTTGATTCATTCGGATATTCCATAATCTTATCCACATTCTTATCAACGCAATAAATAAGAGACAGAATCGTATATACTTAACCACACGCCATCACGACTTAACAAAAGACTACATGTTTTTTTTCTTCCAACAGGAACGTTCCTCGCCATTCTGGTGGTGTCAACAGCCGTCCTTTGCCAAGCCGAAGACGCGGCCGAGAAGAACGAACGTCTCACCACGACGACAACAAATGACGTCATCATCGGCACGGAGTTATTAGTGTATGGCGGTATTATCGTGTTTATCGTCCTTGGCCTTATCGGCGTCATCGGGCTGTTTATACCGAAGGAGGAAGTGGCTACTGGGTTCTACGCGCCGTCGTGAGTATTGGGGCGTTGTGTCGTGAGGGCGTTGAGGTTAACGTGGGAGTCCGAGGTGAATGAGGGGGTGAATGAAGTTGATTTTGTAAGATGGAGGGAAGAATTGAATCAATTTTGTAAGATGGAGGGTAAGAAGAATGATGATTTTTGTAAGATGGAGGGTAAGAATGAAGTTGATTTTATATGATTGGGGAGGGGGTAATAGATTAATTTTTGTAAGATGGAGGGTAAGAATTAAATCAATTTTGTAAGATGGAGGGTAAGAATGAAAATGATTTTGGGAGATGGAGGGTGAGAATGATAATAATTTTGTAGGATGATGGATGGGTAAGAATTCAATTAATTTTGTAAGATGGAGGAATGAGAATTATATTATTTTCGTAAGATGGAGGGTGAGAATGAAAATTATTTTGTAGAACAGAGGGTAGGAATTAAATTGATTTTGTAAGATGGAAGTTAAGAATGAAAATCCAAACACACATACCTTCCTCTACTTAAAAGACCCCAAAATACAACACCCTCCCCCCCCAAAAAAAAAAAATCAAATCAAACCAAAACGAACCAAAACAAAACACGCCTACCATACCCAGCCCCCCCAAAAAAGTAAGAAAAAAAAAGTAAGAAAAAAACATAAAAAGTAAAAAAAGCCCCCAAGGAAAAAAAGACACCCCAAAATTTAAAAAAATCCCCAGAAAAGTAAAAAAAGCCCCCCAAAAAGAAAAAAAAGCCCCCCCCAAGTAAAAAAAGACCACCAAAATTAAAAAATCCCCAAAAGTAAAATAAGCCCCCCAAAAAGAAAAAAAAAGCCCTCCAAGTAAAAAAGACCCCCCAAAAGTAAAAAAAGCTCCCCCCCAAAAGTAAAAAAAGACCCCCCAAAAGCAAAAAAAGCCCCCCCCAAGTAAAAATAAGCCCCCCCAAAAAGAAAAAAAGCCCCCAAGTAAAAAAAGACCCCCAAAAGTAAAAAATACCCCCAAAAAAGTAAAAAAAGCCCCCCCTCACCAAAAAAGCTCCCCCCAAAAGTAAAAAAAAAGCTCCCCCAAAAAAGTAAAAAGCCCCCTCAAAAAGTAAAAAAGTCCCCCAAGTAAAAAAAAGCCCCCCCAAGTAAAAAAAAGACCCCAAAAAAGTAACCCCCCCAAAAAAGTAAAAAAGCCCCCCCCAAAAAAAAAAGTAAAAAAAAAAATGCCCCCCCAAAAAAAAAAAAAAAAAAAAATCACTCACATTCATACCATGTACACAGGTATTACCCCCCCTCCCCTCCCCTCATTAGGCCCTACCGGGGGTGACTGACCGCACGAATCACGTAGGCCCATCGCCAATGCCCCTTTTATATATGGGCATAACCGTTACTTGTTCTAGTTCCTTTGGGTGTCTCTGTCCTTCGCTGACCCTGGGACAAAGGCTGGGAAAGTGATATGAGATTTGTTATCATTTTTTGTGTTGTTATTTTTTTGTGATTTTTGTTATATATTTTTTTGGTGTTATAATATTTTTTGGAATTAAAAAAAATGTGTTGTTATTTTTATCTATTATTTTTGTTATCATTTTTTGTGTTTTTTATGTTTTGTTATTTTTTAAAATCATTTTTTATTTTTTTGTGTTATTCTATTTTAACATTATTTTCTTATACTTTTTAGTTGTTATTTTCGTTATCATTGGCTATTAGTATACTTTTATATTATCTATTATTATATTTATTCATTTATTAATTCCTTTGATATAAACTTCGAATTAGGTCGATTCTGTCTCGGTGCGAATATGCTGAGAATATAGCAGAAGTATGCGATTCATTCGTTTTCTGTATTGCTGGCAAAATGGACTAAAATTTATTTCGTAAGACATTGTCATAATCACCATAGACATCATCATCATCATCATCATCCATCATCATCATCATCATCATCATCATCATTACACACATCCTCATTATCACCACCATCATCACCGCTATCATCACTATCACCACCATCATCACATCAGCGTTACCACCACACCATAATCATCGTCATCACATCAGCATCGCCACCACTATTATCATCATTACTACCACCACCAGCACCACCATCATCATCACTAACATCATTATCATCACATCATCAACCACCACACCATCGTATTAGCATCACCACCATCCAATAACATCATCGTCCATCCACTACCATCATCGTCATCACTACGTCACATCACATTCACATCATCGTCATCACCACTACCATCACCATCACATCACCACTCCACATCACATACTCCACATCATTACCCCACCATTATCATCACATCATCATCACCACCACCACCATCTTCACCATTATCATCATATCATCATCACCATCTTCATCGCTCTCACATCATCCAAGCGACTTCGGTAATACTATATTCGTCATATATGATGTCGGTTTCACCATCACCACCATTAATTATCCGAGCAATGGGAAAAAAATTAAGGATTATAGGATAGGGCGGCCATACCTTGACCCCCCCCCCACGTGCCCAGTACACCATCCTTCACCCTCCCCCCCCTATATCCGTCCTCATATTTCTACCCCCCCCCCACCCGTTTCTCCATTTCCAACTTCTTTCCTCATCCCTCCCTCCCCCCCCATTTCTACCCCCATTCCTATTTCCCATCTTCCATTTCCTCATCCTCCCCTCTCCCCCCCCTCCCTCACCCAGCCAACCCGGTCTATCTTCCACCTCCACCCTCCACCCCCGCCTTAGCCCTCCACCTCACCCCACCGCTTCATCCTCCATTCCACCCTCCCCATGACTTCACTCTTCAACCCCCATTATTTAACACTCCGCCCCCCACTAACCTTCCACCCTACCCCCCCCCTCTCAGTCCATCAATTTAGCTTTCACCCCCATCCCCTTCCCAGCACTTCACTCTCCACCCCCTTTACCCCACTCCCCCTCTTTTAATACTCCACCCCCACCCCCTCAGCCCATCAATTTAGCCTTCACCCCCATCCCCCCCCTTCTCCCCCTCCCTCCCCCACCCATAACCCTTCACTCCCCCCCCCCCCAACCCCCTTAATATAGCCTGGCGGAAAGCATTTGGCAACCATGATTAAGATTCCGTTTTCTATACCTTTCTAGTTTACAAATTCGCATACATTTAGCATTACAGATGATTATTATTTTTTTCTTTAACAATAATTTTGTAATTTTAGTGTAAAACAGCGTCATCTCTCTATGTATGATAATATGGAGGATGACAGATAAGATATATATTATGGTACAATATTATCATAAATTTTGACCATAAATTTGACAATCTTCTTACACTGAAACATCTTTTTTCACTCGTTATTTTTTAAGATTACACTATGAGTAAAATGTATGATAAGCATAAAGTAAAGGGAATATGAGGAAAATGAGAATCAAAATTTTCTACTTTTGGCCATTTTTTACATTATTATTGTTGACATAATAGTTCAATCTTTTAGGATTATCAAAACCTCCAACCTTTATTTACTATTATCTAAGATAATAAAAATGATAACATAATAATAATGATAATAATAATGATATATGATAATAATAATATATAATAATAATAATGATAATAATAATGATAATAATAATGATAATAATGAAATAATGATAAGATAATAATAATGATGATAATAATAATAATAAACAAATGTCAATGAACAAATATTTTTCTTTGCATTCACTTAACGTTTTTTTTCGTAATACATTATGGACAATTTTAACGAAAGTGTGAGCGGAAGGAGTAATCCCTGATGTGGATTAATCACGCTAAAACAACGAAGAACAGGGCGGGAAAAGACACGTTAATGAATAACGAAAGATACACAATAAATATAAAAAAGAACCATTAATAACCAAAGATATACAATAGATATAAAAAATAACCATTAATAACCAAAGATATACAATAGATATAAAAAGAACCATCCAATAACCATATACAATAAATATAAAAAACCATTAATAACAACAGATAAATAACAAATGAAAAACAACAACCCATTAATAACCCCCATAACGAGAAAACAGATCATCCTTACTCATATCTTCTCACATTTTCCTATTCTTTCCTTCACCTTCCTATCTCCATTTACCATAAATTCCAACAAACAGACGCAGAAATAAAGGCCTATCTGTCTATATATCCGATAGATATACATCTAACCATCTATTTGCCGGGTTGATATGCATGTCTAGACTAATAAATATGATTAATATAAATAAATATAAATAAATAAATATAAATACGCATTTATTTCTTTATTCATGCATGTCAAGTATACGAATATTCTTGGGGTCGGACCTCGCACAATTCTAACAAAACCGGCAGTAAAATTTTGACAAGTTTTCCGAGACAAACATTCGCATCTCAAAAATATGAGGTAGCGATGGTCGTCTTGGTCTTGGTCACTCCTCGCGCGGTCTCAAGGCGCTGTCACACTAACACTTTTCCGTGAAATTTTTTGAAAATTTTATATAACAAATACAAACACAATCTTATATAACATAAATACAAACATTCTCGAATATAGCTCTTGGTTTGGCTATGCTTGGCTGAAAAAAGTTGACGGAAAGGTTTTCAGACGGAAACGATCATTATCGTCTGACTGGAAAATCGACAATTCGCTAAAAAAAATGGTGAAAAAATCAGAAAATTGTCAAAAAATTGGAAAAGTTCTAGTGTGACTGACAACACCTTTACAAACGATACACAAATCTTTGGTATATTGACCTAGGTACACTTACAGGTAAGACTATATACGGTAATAAAGGGGTGGATATGCAGGTATGGCTTTAAGGGTAAGAAGTGGGTAAGGAGGGAGAAAGGTTTAAGCTCTGTGGGAGACTACGGGAGAATGACCTATAATCCTTCTATGAACTTGGGTATAGTTGCTATAATGACATGTTTTTTTATAGCATTTATTAGT
>NW_020868439.1:490364-495364 GCF_003789085.1 Penaeus vannamei | reverse complement strand
AATAGAGAGAGAACAGACAACACAGAAAGAAAGAGACAAACACAGACAGACAGACAAAAACAAACAAAAACAAAAAAAAAAGAGACAATCATCAGAAGAAAACAAGAAAAAAAGAAAAAAAGAAAAAGAACAAGAAAGAAAACAAATCAAACGAACTCAAGCCTTCGAACTCGCCAAGACGCTCGCCACGCCGATCCATTCATTCATAAAACCGACTCATTCATACTTTCTCCCCGACTACTCGTACTTATCAGCGGCATCTTCTAAGGAGCGGTGGACGGCGTAGGATGTGTACGAGCTCTCCTCATGGCCGTAGGGTGAGGTTGGGGCATTGTACAGGCTGTTGGGGAGGGATTAGGGTAAGTAGGGAGGAATTTGTCCTGGTTTTTGTTCAAGGAATGTAGGCCAATTGGTATCTCCTGTGTTGGTATTGTTATTCCGTCGGTATTGGTATTCTGAGATTTTTGTTTTCTTGATCTTTGGTTATGGTGTATCATTAATTTTGTTTTGATGTTGGTTTTGGTATTATTTTGAATATTAGTTTTTTTTAAAGAATTAACTTACGAAATACTTAGGATTACTCAATTAAAATAATAATAATAATAAAAAAGTACATAATCCCTATTATGTATCACAAGGAAGATCATTACTCTACAATTACTCAAAATAATGATAAAGAACTTAACAAACAACACCTAACCAACTCAAATAAACAAAAGAACCAACAAAACAACAACAAAACAAAGGAACAACAAGAACATGCACAAATCCTTCTCTCTCTTACGTGGGGGCAATATAGCTCGTATCCTCCTTCGCCTCCTCCGAGAAGAATCCGATAAGGGCGATTACCCCGAAGATCCCAAGGGCAATGGCACCGATGTAGAAAACGCTATTAGGGTCAAAGGCGACGCTGCTGTTGTTGTTGATGGTGCCTGTAGAAGGGAAGAAGAAGCGGGGGGTCTCGTGTCCCTCCCTGAATTCAGCTGCGTGGGCGTTCTCAGCTGCGTGGGCGTTCTCAGCTGCGTGGGCGAGGGTGGCAGCCACGGAGGCGAAGATCAGGAAGGCGGTCATTCCTGAGGGTGAGAGAGGAGGGTGTGTTATTGAGGGTCCTGTGGGTATTTTATTTTTTAATTGGGAATATGTGTCCTGTGGGTATTGTATTTTTTTTTCAAATTGGGAATCTGTGTCCTGTGGGTATTTTTTTTCTGTGTCCTGTGGGTCTTATTTTATTTTATTTTTTTACTGTGAATCTGCGTTAGAGGTATTGTTATTGATCTGAGCTTATACTGCATAGGCATTACTATTTTCATGTGTGTACACGATGGGTATACTAGTATCATTAATAAAATATTACTGTTACTATGATTATTATGAATTATCGTTATGTATGACTGTTGATATTCCCTATGTTTTTTTTATACCACGCACACACACACACACACACAAATATATATACACATAAACGTACATTTATATATATATATATATATATATATATATATATATATATATATATATATATATATATATATATATATATATATATATATATATATATATAATATATATATATATATATATATATATATATTACTATGATGTTCTCAAAGTAAAATAATTAATATAAGTCGGGTTATACAGTGTTTCTGTATTCTATTTGCATATTCAACTTTCGTAGCAGATGGAATGAGTGTTTGTTGGTCGCATACATATCCTACACACACACACACACACACACAAACACCCACACACACACAATAGGTATATAGATAATACCCATATATTATCTATAACATCAACACCTGACCCAAAAAATCCTTCAATTCGCACACAAACTTTCCCCTTCAAACCTGCCAATCACACGAATCCCTAATCCCCCCCTCCCCCCCACGGCAGCCCTTACCTCTAAGAGCCATGTCGAAGATTCGCCGAAGTATCTCACGGAGGTTTGGGAAACACGAGCGCACACCGAGAGGCCGAGGAAGCAAGTGTGAGGAAGAGACAACAGGAAGCCTCTTAAATACGGACAGCTGGGGGAAGGTCTGGCATCCGAGCAGTGCCGATCAGCTGGTCGCCGGATGGAAGGGAGGGGGGAGGGGGGAGGGAAGTGGGGGAAGGGAATGGGGGGAGGAAGGGGGGGGGGTCTCTGGGGTAGGTGGGGGGAGAAGGAGGAAGGGGGGAAGGGAAGAGATGGAGGAAGGGAGGTGGGTCTCTGGGGGGGGGTGGGGAGAAGGAGGGAAGGGGGGAAAGGAAGTGGGGAGGGAAGGGAGGGGGTGGTCCCTTGGAATGGGGGGCGGAAGTGGAGAGTCAAGGTGTGTGACTTTGATTTTCTGTCTGAGGGAATGTATGTATGCAGGCCGTTTGAAGATGTATGCATGTATCTGATTATCTATTTCCCTACATATCAGTCTATCTATCTATTTATCTATACATACAAACTTACATACACATGCATATATATATATATATATATATATATATATATATATATATATATATATATATATATATATATATATTACATATATTATATATATATATATAATATATATATATATTATATATATGTATATATATGTATATATATACATACATACATACATACATATATAGATATAGATATAGATATAGACACACACACACACACACACACACACACACACACACACACACACACACACACACACACAACACACACACACACACACACAATATATATATATATATATATATATATATATATATATATATATACACACACACACCTTTATATATATACATGTATATAAACATATGCCTACACAAACACACATAGAAATAAAAGACAGTGAAAAAAAAATAAAAATAAAAGAGCGAAAGAAAGAAAAGTGGAAAAAGTGACGCGCTCATTCCGTCTTCATTATAACCAAAACCACTTAATCATTCTCCTGAAGTGACTCTAAGTGACTGCTGAGTTAACGTACAGACAGACTGGAAGAGGAGGTATGAGGAGGGCGGAAGAGAGTGTACTTAAGAAGAAGAATGAGAATGAGAATGAAAATGAGAATGAGAATGATAAGGGGAAGGAGCATGAGAAGAAGAATGAGAAGGAGAAGAGAAAGAGAAGGAGAAGGAGTAGGGAAATGAGAATGAGAATGAGAAAGGAAGAGAATGAGAAGGGGAGAAGAAGAAGGGGGAGAATGAGAAAGAGAAAGAGATGAGAAGGAGAAGTAGTGAAGGGGGAGAAGAATAATGAGAGAGAAAAAGGAGAATGATAAAGAGAAGAATACGAAGAATGAGAAGAAGAAAAAGGAGAAAGAGAAGAAGACGAAGAATGAGAAGAGAAAAGGAGAGAAGGAGAAAAGAATGAGTAGGGAGAAAGGAGAAGAAGAATGAAAGAGAAAGAGAAAGAGAAGGAGAAGGAGTATAAGTAGGAGAAGGGGAGAAGAAAGAAGGCGAAGAAAAAAAAGGAGGAAAAAAGAAGAAGAAGAAAGAAAAGAGAGGGGGAAGAAAGAGAAGGAAGAAGAAAAGGAGGAAGGAAGAAGGAGAAGAAAAGGAAAAAAAGAAGGAGAAAGAAAGAGAAGAGAAAGAGAAAGGAAAAAAGGAGAATAAGAAGGAGAAGGGGAAGAGAAAGAGCGAGGGAAGCAGAAGGAGAAAGAGAAGGGAAGGAATGGAGAATGAGAAGATTAATGAGAATAATAATAAGAAAGTACAGGAACATAGGAAAGATGCCGAAAAGAGAGAAATAAAAGATAGAAAAGTAAGAAACGTACAAGATAAAGAATGAGAAAAATAGACAAAAGAGAAAAAAAAGGTAGCAAAAGAATAGTGACCGAAGAAGAAAACTGGAATAAAGTAAAAAAAAAAAAAAAAAAAAAGGAAACAAGTAAAGAAAAAGAGACGATCCCCCCCCCCAAAAAAAAAGTGAAAAAATAAAAAATAACCAACTGAAAAAAAAGAAAAACAAAAAAACAAACAAGCAAACTACAACCGAATAAACAAAACAAAACAAGCAAACTACAATCGAATAAACAAAACAAACAAACAAACGAAAAAACAAACAAGATATACCCCCCCACCACCACCCCCTAAATGACCCGATTCTGAACCGAAGCGACAAACCCCACGAAGACCCCCCCCCCCCTCCCCGCGACTTTCCCCGAGGCGGACTTTCACCCTCGAAGCCTCACCCTCGAAGGGACTCCACACTCTAGGACTCTCCCGAAGGACCCGAGTACTCCTTCCTTCCGCCCCCTCCCCACCGCCCACGCCCGCCCACACACCGCTACTTCCGCCGGACTTGCGGTGGGTGACACTGACCGAAATTTCACTCGGTATCAGGTATCGACAGGTGTTTTTTTTGGGGGGGGGTGTTCCGTTATCAGGGTTTGGTGTTGTGGTATCGGTGGGTGATTGGGTTGTTTTGTATCGGTTTTGGGTTGTGGTATCGGCATTAGGGATTGGTTGTTTGGTAGGTTTTGTATCAAGTGCTTGGGTTGTTTGGTATCGGCGTCAGGTTACTGGGTATTTTGGTATCGGCGTTACGTTATTGGGTTGTTTGGTATCGGTTTTTGGGTGTTGTGGTATCGGTATTAAGCGGTTCGGTTGTTTGGTATTGGGTTTGAGTGATTGGGTTGTTTGGTATCGGTTTTTGGGTGTTGTGGTATCGGCGTTAGGTGATTGAGTTATTTCGTATCGGGTTTGGGTATTTTGGTATCGGTGATTGGGTCGTTTGGTATCAGTTTTTGGGTGTTGTGGTATCGGTATCACGTGTCTGGTTATCAGTGGCTGGTATTAGGTGATATGATGTTTTGGAATCGGTGCTTATGGTATCGGGTGTTACACGCCACGCATGCCTAGCACAATGCCCGTTAGATAATTTGACAATTGCTTGTTATCAATAATAAATGAGGTTGATTGATATATAAAAATCGATTATTTTTCTAAGCTGCATTATCTGGTGAAAATAGATATAAACCACACATCGCCATTCTTTTTAACCCGTGAAAAATATCCACACT
>NW_020868439.1:475364-485364 GCF_003789085.1 Penaeus vannamei | reverse complement strand
ATTCACTATAAAACCATACGCATATCATAAATATACCTTAACATCAACTAATACATTCACTATAAAACCCTTACCACGCATTAGCGCTAAATAAACTAAGCCTTAAACCATACCGTGAGAGGTCATTGTGTAGCGCAAAAGCTCAAGAAGCGGAGCAGGACAAGCAGCAGAGTAGGTCCTTACTCGATGGTGTTCACAGGGTGACTGGTTCCTCAAGCGTCCCCATGCTTACTTAAGTAGTCCTACGGGGGAGACAAAGTGTACCTGCATTGACGTTACACTTTCTGTTTTTGCGGCAGGTGGGGGCTGGGAGGAGGACATGTGTGCGTACCGTGTGTGTATGTATGTGGATGTATGGACAGATGGCTATAGGTTTTGATACGAGATACATATGGTATGTATCTGAATGATTATTGTATGTTTGTGAACTTGTCGCTTAAAATCTGGGTTTACATAATCGGATCTTTTACAGGTATTTGGAGATTTTCCTAGCAAGGTCTATATTTTGTAGGCCTATTTTTGTCGACCACGTGCTCCATAGGTCTCAAAAAATTAGAAATTTTCGAAAATTTCTGTATCTCACTCTTCGGTATATTAGCTCAGAAGTGATGTTTTTTTGCACAGAAGTGTTGCGAGAGTGACTCTAATACAGATTCCGTCAACTAATATTGTATGCATATATATAATATATATATATATATATATATATATATATATATATATATATATATATATATATGTGTGTGTGTGTGTGTGTGTGTGTGTTGTGTGTATTTATCTATCGTGTATCTGTCACTATATCGACAAACCACATTATTACGTAGGGTTTTCAGTAATCCAGTCAGATTTATAACCACACTTATGATGGTAAAGGTTAACTAGACAAATGTAAGAAAATAAGAATGAATGAAAAAGAAGAAAACAGTCACAGGAGGGCGCATTTGGCATATATAAATGATATAGATTTATATTTGGTGAGGATTCCGTCGAAAGCGTCAAATGCGTTATGCATTCTCATTCATGTTTTTTTTCTCTAGTTTTCATGAAGATTACGATCCCAAATTTATCTGCAGACGAAACACTAATGATTTAGTTCAGAGTTTTTCAAACTTTTTTTCAGCCCAGTATGTCCATTCTATCGTATCGTTCTCTTAACCAGATATCAGTTCATATAATAATAATATAATAAATATATATATATATGTATATATATACATATATATTATATATATGTATATATATTATATATCTGTATATATATACATATATATTATATATGTATATATATACTTTGAATATTCCTGATTTATGTGGTAACTGTCATTTCGTCTGAATTTACGGCGAGTTTTGATTTTATATTTTTCATGGTTGGAATGTATATTCTACATGCAAGATCTTGCATATGGACAACGGATGATAGAAAAAATCTACCTATCTATACGTATATCTATGCATATATAGATATAGCTGTAAACATAAGTATACATATCTTTATATACATACGTACATATTGTGTGTTCACACACAGACACATATATTTATCCCTGCCCACACACACATGGATATGACACACACACACGCAATTATAACCCTGCCCACATAGATAGAAAGTGTACAGTCAATGCAGTTACTGTGGCTCTCTCCCAGTAGGTCTACTTAAGAAACCACGGAGGCGTTTGAGACACCAGTCACCCTGTGATCACCATCGAGTAACGATCCGCTCTGCTGCCTGCCTGTCCTGTCACGTTTCTCAAGCACAATGGCCGCTCACGGTACGGTCAGACACTTATCTTAGACAGTATATGGCAATTCGTTTCAAACGTTGATATACGTTTGTAGAAGTGCTTGGTTATTGGAAACTTGAGAGGCGATGAAGGCTTGTTTTGAACTTGGATAATAGTAGTGTGGTTCACTTAGTGACTGTGAAAAGAATGATCCTGGTTAAACTATTTTCGTCTTATGCGTATATGGGTTAGATATTATTCCTTGGAAACAGCTAACTGCCTAGATTTGCATTTAAAGATCTAACTAAAGCAGTTTTATTATTTGGGTCTATCTCTCTCTCGCCCTGTCTTATATTCACTTGTCTTATTAAACTTGTAAAAGTAATTTTTTTCTCTCTCAATTTTGCGTCTGTCTTGTAACTCTTGATATACATGTCAAAGACAGTCTCAGTAATGTTCTTGTTATGATTTCATCATTGTCATTGCCACTGACCCATCCCTTTGCAGGAATCACCTTCGCCGCCCTCCTCCTCGCCTGGCCGCCCTCACGCACGCAGACGACGCCGCCCACAAAAACGACGCACGACTCTTCTACGACGACAGCAACACCTCCGTCACCATCGGCCAGGAGACCCTCTCCTACGTCGTGGTCGTCTTCGTCGGCGTGCTCCTTCTCGGCTCTCTCCTGGGGCTCTTCGGGACCTCGGCCAAGTTCGCCAAGCCCTTCGACTACGCCTCCACTACGTGAGTTTCGCCTCGTCTTTGGAGGCTTTGGGCTTCTTTAAATGACCTCTTTCTGTATTAGCTTCGGTTAATGACATTTATTTACTTTTAATGAAAGCATAACTGTATTAAATATGTATTAATTCCAATCTCAATTTCGACAGCGCTTACGGTGCCCCAGCCTACGATGAGAAGGTCACCTTCGTCCAGCAATTGATTGATGATGCTGTCAACAAGTTCCTGTAGAGACCGCGAGCATAAATATCATTCGATAAGTAAATAAGGAGAGAAAAACATCTTGTTGCAATGATTATTGATTTATTTTTTTCTCCTGATCAACAGAGAGAACTGTGAAACCAATGATTGATTTGTTGATTGTTTGTTAACCATGTTGGGTTTTATTTATTTTGTAATGTAAATAAAGTTTCTTTTTGTATTCTTATATTACTAACATATTATTTAAGTTCCCTGACATCAAATTATTTGTTGCTTGTTCCCTTCCTAATTCGTTCTTTCTCTGTCGCTTTGTGTTTTCTCATTATCTTCCTTGCTCTTTATGTATCTCCTCTTCGTATTTTATCTCTTCCATCTCCTCTCCCTTTCTCTCTCGTTTCTCTTTTCTTTCAGTCTCTCCTTCAGTCTCTCTCGTCTCAGTCTCTCTCAGTCTCTCTCGTCTTCTTTTCTTTCAGTCTCTCCTTTGTCTCTCTGTCTTCTCTCATTCTTCCTCTCTTTCTCCTCACTTTTCCCAATATATCTATTCATCTGTTCCGTGGTCTTTCCTTTCTCTATTTTCTTTCCAATTTTCTTTTATTGCAGTTTCCTTCAAATCATGATCCATATAATCCATCCATTTCTCTCTCTCACTCTCTTCCTCTCCCTCCCTCCCTCTCTCTCTCTCTCTCCCCATCTCCCCTCTCCTTCCGTCCACATCCCTCCCCCCTCCTTTTCTCACTTCCATGTACACGAGAGAAAAGTAAGAGATATAATTAAAAGAAACGTTCAGGTTCTCAATAGCCGACTACTTCTACATTATATCTATCTATCTATCTATCTATCTATCTATATACATACACACACACACACACACACACACACACACACACACACACACACACACAACATATATATATATATATATAATATATATATATATATATATATATATATATACTTACATATATACATGTATACATACGTGCATATATACATACATGCGTACAAATACAAATATAAAATATCACACACAAATATATATGTACACATAGATATATTATATATATATATATATATATATATATATATATATATATATATATATATATATATATATATATATATATATATATATTATATATATGTGTGCATGTGTGCGTGTGTGTGTGTGCACATGTGTATATATGCATACATATATGTTATACACACACACATAAATATATATGTGTAAATAGGTATATATATATATATTATATATATATATATATATATATATATATATATAGATACTGATATATTGATGGATATAGGTTTTGATACAAGATACATACTGTATGTATCTGCATGATTATTGTCTGTTCGTGAACTTTTTGTCTTGCGCTTAAAATCTGGATTTAAATAATCGGAGATTTACCTAGTAAGGTCTATACAAGTTTCTAGGCCTATATTTTGTCGACCACGTGCTCCACAGCTCTCGAAAAACTAGAAATTTTCGGAAACATCTGGACCTCACCTTTCGGTATATTAGTTCAGAAGTGATTTTTTTTAAGGACAAGAGTGTAGCGAGAGATGACACTAATACAGATTGCGGGAACTAATGTACAAATATATGTCGTTGCATATGTCCCTGTTCAATACCTATATTCAGTCTATTTCTCTATCTTTATCTGTCTCTATCTATCGATAGATCACATTATTGCGTAGGATTTTCAGTAATCCAGTCAGATTTGTAACAGCACTTATGATGGTAAAGATTAACTTGACGAATGTAAGAAAAATGGCATGGATGAAAAAAAGGTTTATATATGTATATACATGTTTATATATGTATATATGTATATGTGTATAGAAATAGTACAAGTTCACATATACATGTATATATACATATTTATATGCATATACATACATACATATATAAATGTATATATAGTATAAAATTATATATATATATATATTATTAATATATATATATATATATATTATATATATATATATATATATATATATAATTATATATACATATATATATATATACAATACACACACATACATGCATTTGAATATAAGAAAGTTCCACACACACACACACACACACACACACACACACAACACACACACACACACACACACACACACACACAATATATATATATTTATATATATATATATATATATATATATATATATATATATATATATATATATAATTATTATACCATCATATGTCGACCACTGAACGTGAATTTGCGACCCGCACTTTGAACAATCCTGATTTATCTGATAACTGCCATTTCGTCTGAATTTACGGCGAGTTTTGATTCTATATTTCTCATGATGGGAATGTATATTCTAACAATAACCTCATGAAAATGCAAAATCTTGTATGTTACAACGGATGATAGAAAAAAATCGAGACTGCTTATTCCCAACGCGTTCAAATCTATTTATGAATATCAGTACATCTCTATATATCTGTATCCTTTCATCTATCCATCTACCTATCTATACGTATATCTATGCATATATAGAGATATAGATATAAACATAAGTATACATATCTTAATATACATACGTACATATAGTATGTTCACACACACAGACATATATATTTATCCCTGCCCACACACACATGGATATAACACACACATATGGATATGACACACACACACAATTATATCCCTGCCCACAAAGATAGAAAGTGTGCAGTCAATGCAGTTACTGCAGCTAAGCATACATATCTTTTTATACATACGTACATATAGTATATAGACAAACACACACACACCACACACACACACACAATTATATCCCTGCCCACAGAGATAGAAAGTGTACAGTCAATGCAGTTACTGTGGCTCTCTCCCAGTAGGTCTACTTAAGAAACCACGGAGGCGTTTGAGACACCAGTCACCCTGTGATCATCATCGAGTGACGATCCGCTCTGCTGCCTGCCTGTCCTGTCACGTTTCTCAAGCACAATGGCCGCTCACGGTACGGTCAGACACTTATCTTAGACAGTATATGGCAATTCGTGTCAGGGTGTTCGTGCGGTGTGCAAACGTTGATATATACGTTTGAAGTGCTTGGTTATTGGAAACTTGAGAGGCGATGTTTTGTTTTGAACTTGGATAATAGTAGTGTGGTTCACTTAGTGACTGAAAAGAATAATCCTGGTTAAACTATTTTCGTCTCATGTGTATATGGGTCAAATACCATTGCTTGGAAAATGATCCTGGTTAAACTATTTTCGTCTTCTGCGTTTCCTTGGAAACAGCTAACTGCCTAGATTTGCATTTAAAGATCTAACTAAAGCAGTTTTATTATTTGGGTCTATCTCTCTCTCGCCCTGTCTTGTATCCATTTGTCTCAATAAACTTCTCTCAATGTGTCTCTTGCAACTCGATAAACATGTAAAGGGCAGAGTCTCAGTAATATTCCTGTTACATTTTTATCAGGATTGTCATTGCCACTGACCCATCCCTTTACAGGAATCACCTTCGCCGCCCTCCTCCTCGCCCTGGCCGCCCTCACGCACGCAGCCGACGCCGCCCACAAAAACGACGCACGACTCTTCTACGACGACAGCAACACCTCCGTCACCATCGGCCAGGAGACCCTCTCCTACGTCGTGGTCGTCTTCGTCGGCGTGCTCCTTCTCGGCTCTCTCCTGGGGCTCTTCGGGACCTCGGCCAAGTTCGCCAAGCCCTTCGACTACGCCTCCACTACGTGAGTTTCGCCTCGTCTGAGGAGGCTTTGGGCTTCTGCAAATGACCTCTTTCTGTATTAGCTTCGGTTAATGACATTTATTTATTTATTTATTTATTTATTTTTTTAGGAAAGCATAACTGTATTAAATATGTATTAATTCCAATCTCAATTTCGACAGCGCTTACGGTGCCCCAGCCTACGATGAGAAGGTCACCTTCGTCCAGCAATTGATTGATGATGCTGTCAACAAGTTCCTGTAGAGACCGCGAGCATAAATATCATTCGATAAGTAAATAAGGAGAGAAAAACATCTTGTTGCTATGATAACTATTGATTATAAACAAAACTTTTTTTTTCTGTTGATGAACAGAGAGAACTGTGAAACCAATGATTGATTTGTTGATTGTTGTTAACCATGTTGGGTTTTATTTATTTTGTAATGTAAATAAATTGTTTTCTTTTTGTATTCTTATATTTACTTAAGTTCCCTGACATCAAATTATTTGTTGCTTGTTCCCTTCCTAATTCGTTCTTTCTCTGTCGCTTTGTGTTTTCTCATTATCTTCCTTGCTCTTTATGTATCTCCTCTTCGTATTTTATCTCTTCTATCTCCTCTCCCTTTCTCTCTCGTTTCTCTATTCTTTCAGTCTCTCCTTCAGTCTCTCTCGTCTTCTCTTTTCTTTCAGTCTCTATTGTCTTCTCTCATTTCTTCCTCTCTTTCTCCTCACTTTTCCCAATATATCTATTCATCTGCTCCGTGGTCTTTCCTTTCTCTGTATTCTTTCTAAACTCTTTTATTGCATTTTCCATCAAATCATGATCCATATAATCCATCCATTTTTTCTCTCTCTTTTCCTCTCCCTCCCTTCCCTCCTTTCTCTCTTTCTCTCACTTCCATGTATATCGGAGAAAAGTAAGAGATATAATTAAAAGAAAAGCATTCAGGTCTTAATAGCCGACTACTTCTACATATCTATATCTATCTATCTATCTATCTATTTATCTATCTATCTATCTATCTTATATATGGCATACATATATAACATGTATACATACTATGTATACTATACATACGTATAAATGCAAATATAAATATACACACACACACAAATATTATGTATACATAGATATATTATATATATATATATGTATATATTTATGTTATATATATTTGTGTGTATATGTGTATGTACACGTGTATGTTATGCATACATATATGTATACACACACACACCACAATTATATATATATATATATATATATATATATATATATATATATAATATAGTATATGTATGTATATAGATATACATATCCACACACATGCACACACAACGTACACACACACACACACACACACACACACACACACACACAACACACACACACAATACACCATATATATATATATATTATATATAATATATATATATATATATATATATTAGGGTTTTACTGCTAAACCTATTCGTGGATTTAGATATGGTCTGTGCTGTACGTTTGTTTGTGTGATCGGCTCTGTAATCTAGTGTGACAGTTGAGTAGAAAATACAGAACTTTGCGAGTCTCTACTGAGTGTATAATAATAATATTGAGTACTACTCTTATATTAAAATCATATATGATATATATATACTTACTACATAACACATACATATATACCTATAATACCTTACCTAACCTAACTCAATTCGTAACCTAATCCTAACCTCCCCACAATTGCAACCGGTACTGTTAACTTATCGTTGGATTAGAGCTGATTTACGATCAAGTTTATGTGCAAGAAAACGAAAAAATTTGGCAGCTCCTCTCTGGCATTAAAATTTCGCAGGCCGAATACCCTAACCTAACCCTAACGTCCTAATCACCAATTTACATCCTTAATCCATTAATCTCCCTAAAAATCAACGGAACCTTCATACCCTTAACTCCCCAAATTGCCACGCGTACTTGCTAACCTATCGCTGGATTAGAGCCTGATCTTCACGACTCAAGTTTATGTGAGATTAAACGAAATTTGGTAGGTCTTCCTGGGTTAAATTTGAGCCTCAAGCCCTAACTATCGCTTAACATATATATATATACTATATATATACTATATATATAATTTTAGTATATTATATTAATATATTAATGGCTATAGGTATTGGTACTAGATACATACTGTATATATCCGAATGATTATTGTGCTGTTTGTGAACTTTTTTGTCTTGCCCGTTTAAAATCTGAATTTAAATTAATCGACCTTTTTAAGGTATTCGGAGATTTTCCATGGAAGGTCTATGTAAGTTTTTTAGGCTTATTTTTTTGTCAACCACGTGCTCCACAGCTCTCCGAAAAACTAGAAAATTTTCGGAAACATCTGGACCTTCACCTTTCGGTATATTAGTTCAGAAGTAGATTTTTTTTTTTAGGACAATAGTGTAGCGAAAGATGACACTAATACAGATTGCGGGAACTAGTGTACAAAATATATGTGTCTTTGCATATGTCCCTGTATCAATACCTTTATCAGTCTATTCATATCGTCTATTCTTCTCTTTATCTATCGATGTCCACATCTATTGCGTAGGGATTATCTTGCGTAATTCCAGTTCAGCATTTTGTAACAGCACTTATGATGTAAAGATTAACTTGACGAATGTAAGAAAAATGGTTTAGATGAAAAAAAGTCTTTTATATATGTATATCTATATCCTCTATCTATCTATATCTATATACATACATACTATATATACATTTAATATAAATATATATATATATAATATATATATATATATATATATATATAATATATATATTATGTATTGTGTATACGTATATAGAAATTAGTACAAGTTCACATTATACATGTATATATAAAATTTCATTGCAATAATACATTACATATATAAAGTATATATAGTATAAAAGTTCATATATATATATATTATACTATATATATATATATTATATAAATAAATATATATATATATATATATACGCATCACATAACACATACATGCTTGAATATAAGAAAGTTTCACATACACACACACACACACACACACACACACACACACACACATATATATATATATATATATATATTTATATTATATATAATATATATAATTATTAATACCATCATATGTCGACCACTGAACGTGAATTTGCGACCCGCACTTTGAACAATCCTGATTTATGTGTTAACTGCCATTTCGCCTGAATTTACGGCGAGTTTTGATTCTCTATTTCTCATGGTGGGAATGTATATTCTAACAATAACCTCATTGAAAAATGCAAATCTTGGTATGTAGACAACGGATGATAGAAAAAAAATCGAGGACTGCTTATTCCCAACGCGTTCAGATCTATTTATGATATCAGTACATCTCTATATATCTGTATCCTTTCATCTATCCATCTATCTATCTATACGTATATATCTGTGCATCATATATAGCTGTAGATATAAACATAAGTATACATATCTTTATATACATACGTACATATAGTATATTCACACACACGGACATATATTTATCCCTGCCCCACACACACATGGATATAACACAACCACATATGGATATGATACACACATATATACAAATTATGTCCTGCCCACAATAGATAGAAAGTGTACAGTCAAT
>NW_020868439.1:467940-475264 GCF_003789085.1 Penaeus vannamei | reverse complement strand
CCCCTCTCTATTTCTCACTCTCTCTCTCCCCCTCTCCAGAAACCCCACAGAGATCCCGCATCCGCAGCGTGACGTCCCTCAGCCAGAGCCCTGAAGGCGAGATCCGCGTGCGAGTGGCGAGCAGCGGCGCCGTCGAGAGGGCCGAGTACGTGAGCTTCGTCTCCGATGTCGCTACGACCGCCGAGGGACACGACCTGGCGAATACGACCTCGGAGTATACTGTGGATGTGCCTTCGCGAGGGGCCGGGCCGTGGGACTTCGTGGTCCTTGGGTTGGGCGAGAATGGGACGCTGGTCGAGGTCGGGCAGGCTTACGTGATGTCCAAGGTGGGGTGGGTCTGTGATGTCTGTGTATGTTCTATGTTTCTCTCTTTCTTTCTCTCTCTCGCACCTTCTCTCTCTCCTCTTTCTCCTCTTTCTCCTTTCTCCTTTCTCCTTTCTCCTTTCTCCTTCTCCTTTCTCACTTTCTCCTTTTCTCCTTTCTCCTTTCGTCCTTTCTCTCTCTCTCTCTCTCTCCTCTCTCTCTCTCTCTCTCTCTCTCTCTCTCTCTCTCTCTCTCTCTCTCTCTCTCCTCTCCTCTCTCTCTCTCTTATTTACGTATTTGTGATTCTGTTTGTGCTATTAAACGTGCCTTAACTATAGCATCATAGACGCATCCATACAGTTTATATACAGTATGCATAATAAAACCGTTAACAGTGAGTGAAAGAATAACCATTTGATCAAAAACAACCGGTCTGCCTTCTTATTTCCCTCCGTCTTTCACCAAAATTTCCATTCACCTTTCATTCTTCCCTGACCTACAACTAAGAAAAACAATCTCCATTTACTATCACTCACGAATGTTAAATGGACTTTTTTCTCATATGAATGTATGCGCGTCGAAAGCGGTCCTCAGGCCAAGTACCCGACAACACGTTTATGGAATGTTTTATAAATTTAAACCTTCATCAATGACCTTAGCATCGATATATTGACACTAATGCACAGTATTTTATGAGTGCCGTGCATTAAAGATAAGATATCGATGTTTGCGTTACACACGAAAGCTCAATTTAACAAAAATGTCCGAGAAAAACCTTTCGTGGCCTGAGGAAAACCCTTTGGTCGCACACTCCGTCATATATAAACGTACTCTCATATTATATTCTGCTTGTCTTCCTCGTCCTCTAGCCATGGACGCCGAAGTGGTCGAGGTGTGGATGGACGACACCTCTGCCTCCTTCAGATTAGACACAGGCACGCAGAAGGAGGTCGTGTTACAGGACGCGGGTGCTTGCAAGGACACAGAGAGTCCCTGCTACTTCCTCGAGGTCCCGAAGGAGCCTGTCGTTCGGGAACACTGCATTGACATCACCAACAACGCAGAAGGAGAGGGAGAAAGGTCCTCGGTGATGCAGCAGTGTGGTGATGCCACGGGGAACTTCAGTTGTGAGTGTCTGATTCTTCCTCTGTCCTTCTACCTGCTTCCATCTTGATTTCTCATTTTTCTCTTGATCTGAGGGAAGGAGGACAAGGGATGGAGAGTAGTGATACAGTGTCACTCTCCCTTTTTCATACACAGATACTCTCCATATGATCTACTCGTCCTGTACCCTTAACCCCTTCCCCCTTTCACAACTCCGCCGTACTCCACTTGTCCTCCTCTCTTTAACCCTTTTCACTGCCCTACTACCCTATAGGACTCTATAACCTTTGACCTCTAACCTTTCTTATCCGGATCGTTAAATACTTTACCATAGTGCCACATGACCTTTGATATCTTGCACATTTATTTGTTCATTAATCATTAACCAAATCCAAACTACACCTATCTCTGTCTCTCCTCCATCCCCTTCTCCTTCTCCTCCTTCTCCTTTTCTACTCCTTCTCTTCTTTCTACTCCTACTCCACCTTATCTTCCTCCTTGTCATCTTCATCCTTCTTCTTCTCCTCCTCCTACTCCTCCTCATCATCATCATCCTACTCCTCCTCCTCCTCATCATCATACCATTTTCCTTCTTCTCCTTCTCCTTATCATACTCCTCATCCTCCTTCTTCTCCTTCTCCTCTTCCTTCCCCTCCTCATCCTTCTTTTCCTCCTCCTACTCCTCCTCCTCCTCCTCCTCCTACTCCTACTCCTACTCCTCTTCCTCCTTCTCCTCCTCCTCCTCCTCCTCTTTCTACTCCTCCTTCTCTTCCTCATCCTTATCCTCCTTATCCTCATCTTCCTACTCCTCTCTTCCTCCTCCTCCTCCTCCTCTTCCTTCTCCTGCTCCTTCTCCTCTTCCTCCACATCATCATCATACTCCTCCTCCTCCTCCTCCTCATCCTCCTCCTACTCCTCCTCCTCCTACTCCTCATCATCATCATCATCATCATCCTCTTCATCATCTCATCATCATACTCCTCATCCTCTCCTCCTCCTCCTCCTCCACATCATCATCATCATACTCCTCCTCCTCCTCCTCATCATCATCATCATCATCATCATCCATCATCATCATCCACATCATCATCCTTCTTCTCCTCATCCTACTCTCATCTTCTCATCCTCTCCCCCCCCCCCCCAGCACTCCCGGGAGAAGTCAGCCTCACCCTGGAAGGCAGCGACAAGATGGTCGTCCAGGGCGACTTCGCAGACAACACGACGGTGGAAATCACGATCTACGACTCCGCCACGCCCTCAGACATCCTTTCCGTGGGCGCGACGTCGTGTGAGGAGAAGAAGAAGGAGGAGAAGGAGGAGGAGGAGGAGAAGAAGAAGGAGAAGGAGGAGGAGGAGGAGGGAAGGATCTGCTCCCAGGCGTTCAGAGCCCCGAAGGACAGTCGCCCTCTGAAGGTGCTGGTCGTCGCCCTGGCCTCCGGGCGGGGTCGAGGGCACGCTGCTCTTGGACTACGATTGTGAGTTTTTTTGTTTTTTTGTTTTTTGTTTTTTTTTTTCTTCTTCTTCTTCTTCTTTCTTTTCTTTTTTTTTTTTTTTTAAGAAAGTTCGATTATTTAGATGTTTTTTTTTTTTGTAAAGAAAATTCGATTATTTAGATTTTTTTATTTTTTTTATTATTTTTTTATTATTTTTTTATTTTTTATTTTTTTTTTTTTTTTTGTAAAGAAAGTTCGATGAATAAGATTTTTTTTTTATTTTTTTATTTACTTTTTTTTAAGAAAGTTCGATTATTTAGAATTTATTTATTTTTTTTATTTTTTTTATTTTTTATTTTTTATTTTTCTTGTAAAGAAAGTTCGATGATTTAGATTTTTTTTTTTTTTTTTTTTTTTTGGTAAGCAAGATTTAGATTTTTTTCAATGAATAAAGTTCGATCTTTTAGGGTTTTTTTTTTCTTTTTTTTTTTTTTTTTTTTTTTTTTTTGGTAAGCAAGATGCGATTGTTTTTTGTTTTTTTTTCAATGAATAAAGTTCGATCTTTTAGGGTTTTTTTTCTTTTTTTCTTTTTTCTTTTTTTAGGTAAGCAAGAATCGATTTTTTTCAGTAAATAAAGTTCGATAATTTTTATTTTTCTCGTTTTTTTAAGTAAGATTTCGAATGTTTTTCAATAAAAAAGTTAGATAATTTACATTTTTCTCGTTTTTTTTTAAGTATTTCGATTTTTTTCAATAAAGAAAGTTCGATTAGATTTTTTTTTTTTTTCTTAGTAAGTAAGACTTCGATTTTTTTTAAATAAAGGATTTATATGTAAGATTTAAATTGTAAGTTTTTGAAGTAAGTGAAATCTCGCGTTATTTTTTTTTCAATAAAGGTTTGATGATTAAGATTTTTAGTGATTTTTTTTAATAAGAAAGATTTCAATTTAAGTCTTTTCCAATAAAGTAGATTTGTTAAGTAAGATTTTGATTGTAAGTTTAATTAAACAATTGACTTGCATGTTGTTGTTGTTATTATTATTATTATTATTATTATTATTATTATTGTTATTATTATATATAATATATATATATATTTATTTATTTATATTTATATGCTATAAAAAATTTAATTTTGTATACATATTGTATCACAATTTGACAATGAAGTTATTCTATCTTATATAGGAAGTTATCCAATCTTAATAGATATATATATTGATAGGCAAGTAAATAAGACGATTTTTATATTAATTTTATATCACAAAAAAGAGACAAGTATATAATAAAGATAAAAAGATTTTAAAAAAATGGTAAAGATAGACTTTTTTTAATACAGAAATTCATGGATCCTTACTTACATAGTCGACGGAATATACCAACATGAATACTTACTTATTTACTTATAAAATTACTTTACAGATCAGTCAGCCGGAACAGCTGTTTGGGTGATCGTTGTTTCCGTCCTGGTGTCCCTTCTCGTGGTCGCACTCGTTGGCTTTGGCATCGGCTACATTGTGTGAGTTTAACCTCCATTGTAATTTATTAATAAGATAGATTTATTAATTTAAAAATTGAGGGGCTAAATCATATATGTTAAATGATTAAGTTAGGTAAATTAATTTTGTTAATAGCTGATTTGTTTTCTTGGTGATGCATTGTTCGAAGAATTATATTTTGTAGCGATAAATATTATCCAATGCTTATGTCATGTAAGGAAATGAATATATACACTATAGTGAAGGTAAAAATAGAGTAATTTAAAGTAATAAATGTATTGTATGTAATTTCTTGAAATATCAAACATATGTAAATATAGCATTATATATTGGAAAATTAAACGAGTTGCCAATTTGTGATTTCCTGAAAATAGATGCAGTTTAGATAAAATCATAATAATTTTTATCAATTTTACCAAACAACTTAGCATTAGAATTAACTAAAAGTAAATATTCCCACCCTTCTGAATCCACAGAAAGAAGAAGAAAAAGGAGAAGAAACAGGAGATTAGCAGCAATAATAGTGAAGTAAGTTTAAATTCGCTTGATCTCCGGCCCTGGGAACACGAACACAGATGGCGTAGCAAGCGGGAGCCAGAGCCAACTGTACGAATGCGTTTGTGTGGCTTGCTTTTTTGTTTTTGTAATATTATTTTCCTTGGTCGTTATGAATGAGGGTGAATATTTTCTTTATAAAAAGTAAAATTTGCGTTTCAGAGTTTTTATGGTGACATATCGAAATGCTAATTCGTTATATTGCATTATAGGAATTATTCACTCTCTTTCATAGCTTTTTCAAAATTTTCATAGCTTTTCAAAAATGGACTTTACAAAGTGTGTTTTATTTGGTTTATTGTGGCTATATCTTTTGCATAGCTTTGGTGATGGTAGTGCTAAATTTGTGACGCATAAAGTACGCATGTTTGTATGAACAGAGAGCAGTAACACATTGCAGTCACGAAATACAAAATACACGAGAATCTACACACACACTCACACATTAAACCGACATCCATTTACACATACTTAAACATAAATGTATACAACACAACATATTCACGCACATATAACATAATGTACATATACACAGCATCCACATAAACAAGTCACGCACACACACTGAGCCTACACAGATACATAACATGCACGTAACATACATATTTAAGTATTGTATAGATTGATAAATACACATACACAGCAGACCATAAACCCAACATACATAATAATACTATATATATATATATATATATATATATATATATATATATATATATATATATATATATATATATATATATATATATATATATATATATATACATAACATAAATAAAACTATCATACACACATAGATAACATAACTAATATAAAAAAACATAAACTAACATATATATTGACACATCATAGGCATACACATAACATATCTACGAACACAACATGCATATACCTAAAAGCTTAATTTGCACACATATAAAAAAAATACAAATACCTCTAAACAGGAATTTAAACAAATCCACAAAACCACAGAAATGAAGGAGGGATACATGCTTATTATTTTTTCCCCTAATAGGCCTGCTTTAAACGTGCTTTTGATAAACCTTTTTATAGGCTTTGTTTCAACCCAACAAGAGCCCCGCCTCTGGTTTTACCTCATATCAGCTTTGACCGCCAAACTTCAGGAGATTCTGTCATTGAAACTTACAGATACGTGGTAAGAACCGTTGCTCTTGGCCCGCTGAAATATATGTCTGTCTGTCTGTCTGTGTCTATCGTCTTCGTGCAGGGTTTCGGAAACAGGGGAGTGAGATAATATTCCAAGGGGTGCGAGAGGTGTCCATCTTGAAGACGAGCAATTAATCTATTTATTACTCAAAATCAAGAAAAAGGAAGAAAAGAGCCATTGAATTGAAAATCCATTTACATAAACGTTTTAAAGTTCTTTGATTTTCCATCTTGAAGACGAGCAATTAATCTATTTATTACTCACAATCTAGAAAACGAAAGAAAAGAGCCATTAAATTAGAAATTCATGTATATGAACATTTTAAAGTTCTTTAGTTTTTACATGGAGATATTTCAAGCAAGTGATTATTTTTTTAGTGTTTATTCAGATAGTTTGGGACATGTTTGATTTTTGTTAACAAATATTAGAAGAAAAACAAATCTTTAGTTGATCAAATTTAGTATAAATTCCCCTCATTTACACTCAAATAAGTTATAAATTTAAAGGGGTTGCGAGGACACAGTAAAATTTTGTTTGGGGTGCGGGCGTAAAACAGGTTAGGAACCACTGTCTTAGTGTATCAGTCTATCTTTCTCTTTCGTTTGTTTATCGTTTGTCTTTACCTGTATGTCTGAATTTCTATGTATGTAGTTGTGTCTCTCTCTATCCATCTATTCATATCTGTCTTTCGACCTTTCTCTCTCTCTCTCCTCTCTCTCTCTCTCTCTCTCTTCTCTCTCTCTCTCTCTCTCTCTCTCTCTCTCTCTCTCTTTCTCCCTCTCTTTCTCTCTCTCTCTCTCTCTCTCTCTCTCTCTCTCTCTCTCTCTCTTCTCTCTCTCTCTCTCTCTCTCTTCTCTCTCTCTCTGTCTCCCTCTCTCCCTCTCTCCCTCTCTCCCTCTCTCCCTCTCTCCCTCTCCCTCTCTCCCTCTCCCTCTCCTCTCCCTCCCTCCCTCCCTCCCTCCCTCCCTCTCTTACCACGCTAAACAACCTGCTTTCGGCTTGCTTCTTGCCTTGGTATCAACTGACAAAGGTGAGTATGAAACGACAAATACAACCGATGTGTTTATGAAGCCTTGTTGAGTCGAATTCCTGAAGCCTTGTTGAGTCGAACTCCTGAAGCCTTGTTGAGTCGAACTCCTGAAGCCTCGTTGAGTCGAATTCTTGTTTTCTTGGGCATGGTGTCGCAGGTAAAAATAAAAAAGTTCATAGTATTTCATCTGAAGAATATATTAAAATCGTTAAGACATATTGTAAAGGTGTTAA
>NW_020868439.1:455440-457940 GCF_003789085.1 Penaeus vannamei | reverse complement strand
ATAATATAACCCACAGTGAAAATAACCATGGTTATTCACATGACTTTCCATTGCAGGGGCTATGCCCCCTGCGACCCCCGCCGAGAAAACAAAAATCCACCATGTCTTTACGGCAGGATAGAGCGCACACTAACTAGATGCATCGAGAAAGGCGCAAAACCCGCCGAGCCGACGAGGGCGGGCCATCGGCGCTCTTCTGTTGATGATATACCTTGTTCACATTCAGGATGAACAAGGTATTCATCAACAGAAGAGCGCCGATGGCCCGCCCTCGTCGCTCGGCGGTTTGCGCCTTTCTCGATGCATCTAGTTAGTGTGCGCTCTATCCTGCCGTAAAGACATGGTGGATTTTTTGTTTTCGGCGGGGGTCGCAGGGGCATAGCCCCCTGCAATGGAAAGTCATGTGAATAACCATGGTTATTTCACTGTGGGTTATATTATTAGGGTAATTTTCTATATTACGTCCGTCGCTCCGACATCGTCGCCTCTGCAATCGGGGCCAAGTTTACCGCTAAAAGGGGGTTTCCGCGCAATAAAACCTACATATTTGCATTGTATAGAGTGAGAGGAATCAAACGATACCAAAATCGTCGATATTGGAGCGGCGGAGGTAATATAGAAAATTACCCTTTCTCTCTTCTTCCATCCGTTTCAAAGTGGAATGGGATGTTGACAATAAGCTCTAAACTGGGATACTCTCACTATGTCCTTGATATTGTGTTATCCAGGGCGCGGCGTACCTTCTACAATGACTCCTTTCCTAGCGAGACACCTCACCTACTAGTCCATAGCCTGCTCTCTCCGTCGCCCCCTGCAGCGTCTCAACTGCAGACTCGCCTTTCGTCAGCTGAACATTCTCCGTTGTAACATGGTTCACACCTGCCCTCCCTCTACCTCGAAGGTGGGCTCCTATGCTGTTCCGTGTGCTTCCTGTGACAAGCAGTATTTTGGTGAAACAGGTGCCAATCTTACGTAGCGTCTGTCTCAACATAAATACACTGTATCCAGGGGACACTACAACAACGCCCCCTTCTGCCATCAGTGGAACACGGGCCCGCAGACTGGTGGAATCTTCCCTGATCAAGCTGTTGCCCTATTTTAACCTGAACAGCGGCTTTCTTCTGCCAGTCTCCTCGCTTCCCACCTCCGCCACCTCCTTGCATATGCCGGCCACCCTTCACATAGACCGCCTGATCCTTCCACCTAACCTGACCTTCCTTCGCTTCCGTTCACCTGTCCTCACCTGCCCCTTGTTTCCCGCGGTGCTTCTCCTTCTCTCCCTCTTATATTACTTCCTCTCCCTTTCCCGACGGGTCGGCCGGAGGTTACTGCTGTGGCTGGGCATCACGGTGGGTAAGGACTAAGCTTCGCATATCGGACTTATCCGATATACGAAGATGAAATCAAGGGCGATTCCGAAACTGTTGTCTCACTTACCTATGGTTTTCTACCATATATATATATATGTATATATATATATATATATATATATATATATATATATATATATATATATATATATATTATATATATATATATACACACACACACACACACACACATACACACTTTTCTTTCAACACAGCAATATGGCATCAGCGCAACTCCACATCCGCGACCAAGGAGGAGGAGTTAATGGAGGAGGGAATGAAGAGTGAGAGACGAAGAAGGAAAACATCCGAGAAATGTTGTATTGTTCTAATATATTTGTTGTTACGATTTAACATTGTATTGTAGTATTGTTTCATTCTTTCACGTGTTCTCTATGCATTTACTTATTCATTTGTCATTTGTTTAATTTGTATACCTCTCTTCCTGAGTGTCATATCATCTACGTATTTACATATGTCTTTGCTTTACTCGGATACTCACTTACTCATGAAAAGAATTAATAAAAAAATTAAATATAGTTCCTGTTTTAATATCAGGAGAGTGCGATTAGCGCTGTCTATTCACATGATCTAAATTACAAAAAATCATAAATAAATCAAGTAAAGCTTTTGACATATAAAGAAGCTTCATTGATGCTGAAACTCACAAGATAAGCAATAAAAGATAAGCTAGACGTTATATTCTTTCGTTTATATAATAAAGCACGATTTCTTTGTGATGCGGTGCTTGGCGGTGATAATAATAATAATAATGAAGCATTGCATTATATGATAGTATGTAAAATTTCGCTGTATGTAAGAAAGGAGAAGAAACGGGAGAATATGTTGCGTCGCTGTTATCGCTGTTGTTGTTGGTTCTTGTTATTAGAATAGAAGAATGGGTTTCTTTCTCTAGAATTAAAATGAGAGAAGAGGGAAATTCTTTGTCTTCGTATTATTTCAATCTTTCTGGTATAAGAGTGTGTGAAAGAATGTATTTCCTTAGATTACAAAAAGGGAGAAAAATACGTCCTTCTCACCAGATTCTCTCCCTCAGAAAAGGCATGTTTTAACGCACACAAAAGCACACAATATGTACGTACACAACGAGGAAACGCATGTTTTAACGC
>NW_020868439.1:438462-443462 GCF_003789085.1 Penaeus vannamei | reverse complement strand
AGGAGATGCCACCCGTCCCGACGATCCAAGGCGGGTCACCACTTCCCTGGCAGCGCGTCCTCCAGCCCCCGGAGACGGCAGCCGGACGCCGCACAGTGGTCAAAAATCGCCGATTCGTGGACAAAAGGTCAAAATGTAAAATCTTGGAGAAAACAAACAAACATAGAGTGAGCTAGTTTAGATCAGTATGAATACTAAAATCATTTAACGATAGTTCCAGAAGAGAAAAATATATTAAGATGAAAACACCACATGCCTTTTACACTATCATAAGCTGTGCTATGATGTAGAAACCTTTAAAATTAGATCATTGTGATATAATAAAACCGATTCCAGGCACATAGAGCAAAATAGAGACATTTCTTACATCAAAAGGGTAGAATGGCAATTTTATCAATGTGTAATTTTCCGCGAATATCTGCGATTCTTCACGTATATGAGTTGGGAAAGTAATCATCGAGGAGTTGCCACGCTTGGCGAGGTTGAAATTCCCGCTCGTCGCTGCTTACTCGCGTTTTCTATCTGCTGATTATTTCTACCTCTCGATGGTAAACAACAGATCGTTCTACATCAATATCCTAAGGCAATTTTGTTTCTTAACGTCAGTTATTGTAAAGATTCACTTGAAAGATATATAAAGGAAAAGAAAAATCATATGGCATAAATAAAAAAGGGGGAAAAAAGACATTTATAGGTGAAATGCTAAATGAGAAAATATAGATATATAACAGTTACCCCTTTAAAATCATTTAAATTACAGAGCACGGATATTAAACTAAAGAATTTCTTTACCTATTCCTATCATTCATTTAGTTGTTTTTATTCTATATGGAGACCTCAGTAAAGCAAAGATAGATCATTGTAATATATCTCAAAGAAAGTTGTGACAATACACTGGATACCATAATAAAAGTCGTTATTAGAAAACATCAGCAAAAATATAAACATACGAAAACTTTTGAGAATTCAATACTGGCTTTATTTAAACAGTTTAATCAATACTGGTGCCAGGCATCAAGAAAAAGGAATTACTTTATGGAAAAACGCAAATATTGGATAGATGGAGAGCTAAAATTAGAGAAAGAGGATGGTACGCAAAAATACGAAGCAGAGGATAGTGCATGTCTAGATAGAAACAGTGCACAGTTAACAAGGAGACCAATGAAACCATTTTCTGAGTTTAGTGACAAGTCTAAGAGGCGAAGAACTGAAGAGATACGCTCTAATTATTCAGCTGAAGTGCTAGTGTTTGGAAGCCAAATGAATTTTCGCAAAGTTGGTAAGCTTGTATGCCATCAGATTCTGGCAACACCCACTCGTTCATCCAGAATAATTGCCCAAATAAAGACACCAAATCGTATTAGATTTGCACCTACACAGGCCCTAGCGATGATAGCAAACACTAATTTATCCAAACAGAATAATATATATATATATATATATATATATATATATATATATATAATATATATATATATATATATATAAATATATATATATATATATATATAATATATAAATATAAACATATATATATATATATATATATATATATATATATATATATATATATATATATATATATATAATATATATATATATATATATATATATATATATATATGCGTGTGTCAGAAAATGCCACAATAATAATGATTGCAACATGTATCCTTCATACACAAAACTTCTAAAGAGAAAGAAAATGCTATCCAGGCGATATATATGTAGATGACTTCAAAGCAACAATTCCACTACAGCCTCGCGTAGACCACACCCCTAAGAGGCTATTAGTACCCATGCAGTCTGCAATTCATATCATTGAAAGAGAGAGAATGGGAGGAACATTCCATTTGAGTTAATATGGAAATGTGGATTTGATGGCAGTGGATGCCATTCAGTTTATAATATCAGGTATGATGATAATGAATACCGTGACATAAATGAAGAAAATATATTTTCAGTTTTTATATGTCCATTACGACTTTGCTTGCAGATTCAAATACACTATTGTGGAACATCCCTGCTCCTTTTTCACCACTTTACTGTTGACCCCTAAGATTAACTTGCTAAAAAGAAACAGCAGCCTTGATACGATCAGAATGGGAGACAGTCAGAACAGAAATAGAGAATATTGCCTCTACTCATTCAATGAGTCGTGAAATATAAAAATAATTATTACCTGGTTGATGGGAAAATATGTCAACCCTTAACCAATACACCCCTCTGCAGCTACTTGCTACATGTGCAGCCCACCATCTAAACCATCAAGTATGAATGACCTAAATTCCATCAGAGCCGAAGAAATTCACAGACGCGGCACTTTCATATGGCATATCTCCCCCACCATCTCATCAACACCATGGAGTGTGTATTGCACACTGGCTACAGATTGAAAATAAAAACCTGGGAAGTGAAAGGAAAATAAAATAAAAGGATCATGGCTAAAGAGAAAAAGAGGATACAGAGAGAGATGAAACAGCAACTAGGCTTAAATGTCGATAGGCTAAGCCAAGGAGTTAGAAATATTAACTGCGGAAATACAGCAAGGCGGTTTTTCGAAGTACCTGACACTGTATCTCAGATTACAGGGATAAACAGAGTTTTGATTTCACTTCTCAGGGTACTCCGCACAGCTCTCAACTGCGGCTTTGACATTAACTGCAATGTCAACAGCAGAACTGTACATCTCCGTGGTACTACATGCCTCTCTCGGTACACAAAATGCTTCTGTATAGTGCAGATGTCATCCAAGAACTCGGTAGGGCTTACATCAGATGGGATGGAAGAAAAATATAAAGAATTGAGGAATATGCATGAACACCATACTTGTAAAATAACAAGAATGAGAATAAGGACCTAATCCATTGGTTACTAGTGACATCTGATCCAGTAGTGTCAAGCAGTCGCCCAATACATCAAAATAAGAGGAAACAGTTCAATCTAGTTGTCTAACTCTTGCGAGAGCTAGATGTATGTGACAGTGATAGTAAAAGTGATGATGATGTATAAAATTAATAGTAATTTGTTAAGTTACTGGTAATGTGTGTGACAGTATGCTGTTGCATATGTCAAAGTTGTAACATATCATTTGTACATAATTTTTAATATATTAACTATTAATGGAATGCTATAAGTTTGTATGTAGTTTAATTAATAATTATGTAATTATATTGAAAATCTAAGGGCCGATAGATATAAAAAAAATATTTATATGAATATATTCATATTAGAAACTGATCATTGTTTTTTTTATATTAGAATGTGAGTATGCACTATAGAGAAGTCCCAAATCATTCTGTTGATAAAAATTATATTTATAAATGCATATATTCAAATAATATATGAATGTCCCATAGCCTTTTGGCCATGAATTCAAGTAAAACGAACAGTGTGCACCGCCCAACCACGACACCCTCTTTCTCTCTTCTTATTGGAGACGCAGTCGACGTACTTAAAACATGTCGAGATTATTGATTGGATGATCCACGGCTCTTCTCGACATCGGGAACTCCAACTGGGAGATGGAGGATTACAATGATTCCAACAACGATGACGGCTTTTTGCTGGAGGCATCAGAGAGCGATGAGTGGAGGAGTTGGAAACGTTTATTGACTCTGACAAGCCGCTGTCAGCCATTACTCATCATTATGCCAATAGCAACGCTCCTGGGACTCTAGAATAAGAGGCCATTCGTGCCCCGTCAGGGGTTTGAGGCCATCCTAGAGGTCAAGGTCGACCACCTGGATGCCGACTTGACCACAAGAAAGATTCTGGACTTCTTCCAGAGCCTAGATCTATGGAACTCGATGGTGAGGGAGACAAATAGGTATGTACAGCAGAGGTCGGTCACCCCATCTTCGCATATGAAGGCTTGGGAAAACACAACAGCGGAGGAGCTGCAATCGTTCATGGACTTCTGCCTATTCGTGGGCACACAACCGTGACCTCATTTACAGTGTTACTAGTCGAAAAACCGTTTGCTTTCTTCGCCAGTGTTTGCTCAAACCATGAATTTACAGTCACATCCACTTCTCGGACAACGAGGATCCCTGAACCGACACCGACCGTTTGTGGAAGTTGCAGCTTCTGTTGGATGCCCTCAATGAAACCTTCAAGGCGGTCTTTGTCCTGGGAATGCAGATCCAGTCGCATTCATTAATCGCGTAGCATGTTTTGATTGTATTCAGCTTGAGTGTGATGGGACACTTACAAAAAGTATTTATATTTGTTATATCAGTTTAAAGTTTGAGATACAAATTGATTCAAAGTGCATCGTCAGTCAACCTAATTTATTATATTGTTTCCGAAACCGTTGGCGAAAATATATGAGGTGAAATGAAATGTAGTGGTGTGTAGCAGTGCATAGATATAATGATGATGGGGTATATTATTTAATGTCAAATTATCGGGTGACAGTCTTTAGACCTGGGCAGATTGGGCACATCCCAGCAAACCCCCTTCCCGGCTAACATTTTGTCACTAACCCCGCGAAGGGCCATGTTTAGCTTCACCCAAGATAAGGGAATATTGCCTTAACCTTGATTGTAACTATATTTGCGCCTTAATTTATCGTTTCAGCGGCTGGTGCCCAACACTTTGTCGGTGTTCCCCTCTAAACTATTCAAGAAACATTACTTTCGAATCTCTGTTTCATACATTTTTTTGTTATTTTTGGTAATAAAATTCTTGTAAACATTTCAAAAATATGATGGCGAATGAAGTATTGTCACAAGTAATATTTTTTATCCAAATAACATATCAAAAGTTTAGTATCATTTAAATAGCGGATCCAGGTGATATAAACGGAGGTAAGAGAGAGAGTAGCTGCATAGGATAAAGCACAGCCATATATATACGGCTCTGGGATAATGCAAAACGAAGGATATTTTCTGTCTGACGAATATTGAAATGAATAGTCAGGTCCAACAATACTTACGGCTTTTCTAATCAGAAAATGTGATAAGAATTGAAAAAAATGATGTGATAAGATTTCGTGATAA
>NW_020868439.1:395962-403462 GCF_003789085.1 Penaeus vannamei | reverse complement strand
CCTCACTTCTCTCTCACACCTTACCCCCTATCTCTCTAATCTCCTACCCTTCACCCCTCCCTCGCTTTCTTGCCCCTACCTTCCCCTCTCCCTCCTCCCCTACCCTCCTCTCTCTCAACCTCCATGTATCGTCTGTCCTCCTTCCTTTTCTCCCCCTCCTCCCCTCCTCTCATACCTCCATGTTCTGTCTGTCCTCCTTCCTTCCCTCCCCTCCCTCCCTCCCTCCCTCCCTCCCCCCTCCCTCCCTCCCTCTCCCTCTACCACATGTATCTGTCTGTCTTCTTAACCTCTCCCCCCCTCCTTCCTCCCTCCTACCCTCCTCTCTCTCTCCACCATGTATATGTCTGTCCTCCCTCCCCTCTCTCCCTCCCTCCCTCCTTCCCTCTGTCTACCTCCATGTATCTGTCTGTCCTCCCTCCCCTTCCCTCCGCACTCTCTCTCTACCTCCATGTAATCTTCTTTCTTCCTCCCTCCCTACTTCCCTCCCTCCTCTCTCTCTACCTCCATGTATCTGTCTGTCCTCCTCCCTCCCTCCCCCTCCCAACCTTCCCCCCTCTCTCTCAATCACCATATATCTGTCTGTCCCTCCCCCCCCTCTCCCTCCCTCCACTCTCTCTCTCAACCTCCATGTATCTGTCTGCCTCCCTCCCCATCCCCCCTCTCTCTCTACCTCCATGATCTGTCTGTCCTCCTTCCCTCCCTCCCCTCCAACCTTCCCCCCCCTCTCTCTCAATCACCAATATATCTGTCTGTCCTCCCTCCTCCAACTCTCTACTCTCACCTCCATGTATCTGTCTGTCTTCCTACCCCACCTCCCCCTCTCTCTCTACCTCATGTCTGTCTGTCCTCCTTCCCTCCCTCCCCCTCCCAAACCTTCCCTCCTTGTCCCTCCCTCCCTCCTTCCCTCCCCATCTCCTCTACCTCCATGTATCTGTCTGTTCTCCTTCCCTCCCTCCCCCTCCCAACCTTCCCTCCGTCCATCCCTCCCTCCTCCCTCCCCCTCTCTCTCTACTCCATGTATCTGTCTGTCCTCATTGATAAGCATAACCGGATATACCATTTCTCTCATAATGGATCTCATCACACACCGCTTCAGTTCACAACCACAGGCGAGCGACCTACAAGCACAAGGATACGAAATGTGGAAAGGAAATAGAAAAAAAAAACACAAAAAAAGCATTGGAATTTCCCTGTGGGCGTGAGGCGGAGGGAAAGGAACTGAGTCTTGCCTTTTAAGACCTCAAATCTGCGAGTGCCTCCCGCAGTCTCCCACTTCCTCTCGGCAAGTGTACATACATACCTGAGTGTATATAAACAGTCATGATATACGTCAACACACATATATACACACGGAGATAAGCACACACACACAGACACACACATAAATGCCTTACGTATTGGTAATAGTGATGGAATTTGAAGTGATGGATGTGATAATGGTAATCCAAATGATAATATAGATTACAGTAACACTATCAATGAAGGCCCCTACCCTCTTCTCCTCCCTTCCCCCCTCTTCCCTCCTCTCTATTGCTCTTTTCTCTCTCTAACGCTCTCTCTCTCTCTCTCTTCTCTCTCTCCTCTCTCTCTCTCTCTCTCTCTCTCTAACTCTCTTCTCTGTCTCTTCTCTTTCTCTCTCTCTCTCTCTCTCTCTCTCTCTCTCACTCTCTCAAGCACTCTCTGACTCTCACGTTTTGTCTTTTCCTTCTCTCTTTGCCCTCTGTTTATTACTCTATCTTAGGCGCTCACTAACCCTTTCCGCTCTCTGCCTATCTATCTCTCTATCTCCTACTCCTCTCTCCAGCTGCCCCTCTCTCTTTTTTCGCTCATCTCTGACTCTCTTCTCTTCTCTCTCTTTTTCTTCCACCTCTCTTTTGTATTTCCCTCCACTACGATATTCGCAAAAATATCTTCTGAATAAAATTTATGCTTCTCGTTCCTTACGGGTTTATCTCCGGTCTTAGAATCCTGTCTTCTCCAAAACCACTCTCTCTTTCTTCATTTTCTTGTGTCTATCTTTCTTTCTTTAAATACTGTCGGATTTTTTTTCTTCCTTTCTTAAAACGTTGTACGTCTTTTCACAACGTTGATTTGCAAGTCAAACAGTATTTTTTTTTTTTTTAACGTCGTCTTGTTTAGCTGTTGACTATTTTGTTAAACCGTGGCTGCTCTTGTTAAATGATTGACGTTATTTTCATTTCGTTAACCGTCCTTTTTCTCTTTAATCTGTTGCCTTTCTTGCTAAGATATTGACTTTCTTTTGCTTACTCGCTATCTATGTCTTTTTTATTTTTACTAAAACATTTTTAAAAATCTTTTAGCTAAAACACTGACCATTTATTCTTTAGCTAAAATATTGTTTTAAAAAATACGCTAAAACAATGACCCTTTTTTGTTTTTTGTTGTTTTTCTAAAACAGTAACTTCATTTTCAAATTTCTTAGCTAAACCATCGATCGTGTTGCTAAACAATTGTTTTTTCTTGTTAAATCGTTAACCGTCATCTTTAATTTCTTGCTAACCACTTACCTTGTGATTTTAACGTCGACTTCTTTGCAAGTGCGTTTAATTTCTTGGTGAACCGTTGATTTTATTGTCTTATTTTATTCCTTCTTTCTTCGTTTTGGAAAAAAAAAAATTCTTCCTTTTTTCAGTGTGATCATACTTTCTCCATGTTTTTTCTTGGGCATTATTTCTCTCGTAAGTTTTATCTTTATCCCTCGTCTTTCTTCCCTTTTTTTATCTTTTTTTTCTAATCTCTCCTCGTCTTTTCTGTTCCTTCATCGTTCTTTCACCTCTCCTTCATCTCCCTTTCTTCGATCTCTCTTTCCTTTTCCATCCTTTCTCCCTCCTTCTCTATTTCTCTATTTCATTCGACTCTCCTTCTACCGTTTCCTCTTTCTTTATTCCCCAATCTCTCGTTTAATTTCGCCTTCCTCCGTAATTCCCCTCATTCGCCTTTCATCTCCATCCCTTCTCCCATTTCTCCTTCCTTCTCTGTTCCTTCATCACTGTTTTGTTCTCCAATTCTTTCGATTCTTCTACCTCTGCCTCTATCTCCTTCGCCATACCTCCATCATTTCTTTATTTATTCTTTTATCTCTCCCTTCTTTATTCTTTTATATCTCCTTTCTTTATTGCTTTATTTATTTCCTTTGTTCCTCCAGTTCTTATTCCATCTATTTATTCTTTTCTATTCTCCCATTTCTCCTCCTTCTAAATTCCTCATCTCTCCTTTCTGCTATATCTCTCCCTACACCTTCATTTCATTTTCTCTTCCGTCTTTATCTCTATTTCTCTATACTTCTTTCTTCTACCATCTCTCTTCTTCCTTCTTTCTCTCTGTCTCTCTTCTTCCTTCTCTCTTGCACCATCTCTCCATCTTTTTTCTTCCTCCATCTCTCCTTCCTTTTCTCTTCCACCATCGCTCTTTCTCGATCTTTCCTTCCTTCTCCCTCTTCCATCTTTGCTTTTTTCTCTCTTTCCATCTCTCCATCCTTTTCTCTTTCTCCATCTCTCTCCTTCCTGCTCACTCCCTCCATCTCTACTTCCTTCTCTCTTTCTCCATTTCTCCCCGCCCTTCTCTCTTCTTCCTTCTTACTCCCTCCATCTCTACTTCCCTCTCTCTATTTACATCTCCCTTTCCATCTATTTTCCTCCATCTCTCCCCTTCCTTCTCTCCTCTTCTTTCTCACTCCACCCATCTCTCCTTCCTTCTCTCTTCCTTCCATCATCCTCTCCATCTCTCTTCCTACATTCCCTTCCTTCTCTCTTCCTCCAACTCTCCTTCCTTCTTTGTCTCTCAATCCCTCCCCTTCCTTCTCTCTTCCTCCATCTTTCTCCTTCCATCTCCCTCTCCATTTCTCCATCTCCATCTCATCTCTCTTCCTACATTTCTCCCCTTCCTTCTCTCTTTCTCCAACTCTCCTTCCTTCTTTGTCTCTCAATCTCTCCCCTTCCTTCTCTCTTCCTCCATATCTCCTTCCTTCTCTGTCTCTCCTTCCTTTCTCATGCACCTGCACGTTGATAACTGTATCTAATGATTTCCAATATCTAGAATGACATGGGCGCTCTTACTCCTGATCGGGTGCTGTTATGATGGAGGAGGAGGAGATGGAAGAGGTGGGAGGGAGGGAGGGAGGGAGGGGAAGGTTGGAAGGAGGAGGGAAGGTTGGAAGGAGGGAGTGAGGGGAGGAAGAGGGAAGGAGGGAAGGAGGGAAGGGAGAGGGAGGAGGGAAGGGGGGAGGGAGTGTTGGAAGGAGGAAGGGAGTGTTGGAAGGAGGGAGGGAAGGTGGAAGGAGGGGAGGGAAGGTTGGAAGAAGGGAGGGTGTTGGAAGGAAGGAGGGAGTGCTGGAAGGAGGGAAGGAGGGGAGATGGGGAGGAGGGAGGGAGTGTTGGGAAGGAGGGAGCGAAGGTTGGAAGGAGGGAGGGAGTGTTGGAAGAAGGGTGAGAGAATGGTTGGGGGAATGATAGGAAGGAAAAAGAGTTGTAAGGAAGGAGGGAGGGAAAGAAAGTTGGAAAAGGGAATGAGGTTAAGAGAAATGTCCGGGAGGATGGTAGAATGGATATAGAAGTAGAAGGAAGGAGGGAAGATTAGAATAAGGAAGGGAGGGAAGATTGGAAAGAGGAAGGTAGGAAGCGAAGGTTGGAAGGAGGGAGGGGGGGTGAGAGAAAGGTTCGGGGAGTGGTTAGAAAGAGCCAGAGGTAGAAGGAAGAAGGAAACGAAGGAGAGGGAAGGAATGAGGGAGGGAGAGAGGGATGTAAAGAAGCAGAGTGGAAAGAATAAAGGAAGGAAGGGTGGAGGTAAGGAAGGAGGGGCTGGAAAGATTCACGAGTGAAAGGGAGAGGGAAGAGATGTGAAGAAGAGATAGAGAGAAGAAAAGAATGAAGAAGAGAGGTAAGGAGCGGTTGGAAAGGAATGAAAGGTGGAAGGGAGAGGGATGAGGAGTGGAAAGGAGAGGGATGAGATGCGAGGGAGGGAATAGGATGCTGGGAAATGAGAGAGAGAGAGAGAGAGAGAGAGAGAGAGAGAGAGAGAGAGAGAGAGAGAGAGAGAGAGAGAGAGAAGAGAGAGAGAGAGAGAGAGAGGGAGAGAGAGAGAGAGAGGAGAGAGAGAGAGAGAGGAGAGAGAGGAGAGAGAGAGAGAGAGAGAGAGAGAGAGAGAGAGAGAGAGAGAGAGAGAGAGAGAGAGGAGAGAGAGAGAGAGAGAGAGAGAGAGAGAGAGAGAGAGAGAGAGAGAGAGAGAGAGAGAGAGAGAGAGAGAGATAGAGAGGTTAGGGGGGCGAGAGGAAATAGTGAGAGGAGAGATGAAAGGAAGAGAGGGAAAGACATAAAAGGAAGGATGGAAGGAAGGAGAGAGGAAATATGAAGGAAGAAAGGGAAGGAGGGATGGAAGAAGGGAAGGAAGGAGAGAAGGAAGTAGGAGGAAGGATGAAATAGGAAAAAAGCAGATGCAAGGAGAAAGGCAAGCAGTCAGAAAAATTATAGAGCAAGAGTGATGTAGCGATCGAGGAAGGAAAAAAAAGAGAAAGAGAAATGAAAAGGACGATTGTAAAGAGATGGAGAGATGGAGGAAAGAAGGGGAAGAGGGAAAGAGACGGAAGGGGAGGGATAGAGAGAAAGGGAGAAAGAGTTTTGAAAAAGAAATAGGATGGAAAGGAGGAGGGTGGGAGGAGAGAATGAGAGATGGAAGGGGATAATAGATGAAAGGAAGGAGGAACGAGAGGAGGCCAAAAAAACGAATGGGGGAACTAGGAAAGAAGAAAGAGGGAAAGAGGGCAAAGGGGATGAGGGATAAGAAGAAAAATTATTGTAATATCAATGAAAACATGAATGAACATTTGATTATTTTTCCTGATGTATTTCATTATCTTTTATTTCTTTTCTTCTCTCTAGCTTTCACTTCTTTTCTCTCTATCTCCCCCTCTCCTCTTTTTTCTCTCCACGTTCTTTTTTTCTCTATATCTCACTTCTTTTTCCTTCATTTGTTTATTTTTTTTCTTTCTGTCTCTCTTTCTGACTTTATTTCTTCATGTCTGTCTGTCTAAGTCATCCTATCTCTCTCTTTTATTTCCTCCTTTTCATAGTTTTCCTTTTTTTCTTTCTTCTCTGCCCCTCTCTCTCTCTTCCTCTCTCTCTCTCTCTCTCTCTCTCTCTCTCTCTCTCTCTCTCTCTCTTCTCTCTCTCTCTCTCTCTCTTCTCTTCATCTTCTCTCCTCTCTCTCTCTCTCTCTCTTCTCTCTGCTCCTCTTCTTCTCTTTCTTCTCTCTATGTCTCTCTCCTCTCTCCCGTCCCTCTCTTTTCTCTCTTTTCGCATTTTCTCCCATTTCATTTCTTTCAATTTTTTCTTCCATCTCCCTCACTTTCTCACTCTTTCGCTCCGCCAATATTTTAATCCCGCGAAAATCAGAGGCAACTGCACGGTCCACATGACGGATGAGTTAGCGAAAGTTCTGCAGGGTCAAAAAAAAAAAAAAAAAAAAAAAAAAAGAGAGAAGAAAAAACGAGGGGAGAGAGAGAAGAGAGATGAGAGAGAGAGAGAGAGAGAGAGAGAGAGAGAGAGAGAGAGAGAGAGAGAGAGAGAGAGAGAGAGAGAGAGAGAGAGAGAGAGAGAGAGAGAGAGAAGAGAGAAAGAGAGAGAGAAGAGAGAGAGATAGAGAGATAGAGAGAGAGAGAGAGAGAGGGAGAAAGAAAGAGAGAGAGAGAGAGAGTGTTTTTGTTTCATATTCACAGTCTTTCATACAACCATCCTTTCTTTCTATATATATTTCTTAACTAGTTCGTCAAATCAAAGTAAGAAAAAGCAATTAGAAAAAAAAAATAATTATATATTACAATCATGGATAAATGCATACATCTAACTACCGACCTACATACATTATCTATTAATTTGAGTATCTATCTATCTATTTATCCATCTGTTTTTACCTGTTTATCAACCAACCAACCTACCTACATGTCTATCTATCTATTTGACTGTCTCTCTATCTATCCTTGTATAACATCATCTTTATCAGATTACTTACTCATCCACCTACCTACGTATCTATTTTTACCTATCGACTTCTATTAATCTATGCGCTTCTCATTCGCTCATTTGTCTCTTAATATCCACATATCCATGTAAACGTGTATCTCAATATATCTATATTTATCTCAATATTTATTATTTATCTTATTTATTTATATTTATCTATATTTATCAATATATCTATATTTACCTGTATATTCATCTGACTGTCAATCAGTCTATATATCCTAATCTTCTTACCCTTTTGCAAAATCATAAGCCAAACAAATCATTCACTGAGATTAATTAACACAAATTCGGCTTCTTGATTAGAAAATTAATGGGAAGCTTCGTAATGATAACTATGATGATGATATTCATGACGGTAACAATAATTGCTGAGATATTATGTGAACAGCAATGGCAAGAACAAAAGTATTATGATGATGATGATGGCAATAACATTCCATCTGTATATTAATCCATCTATCCC
>NW_020868439.1:388460-395660 GCF_003789085.1 Penaeus vannamei | reverse complement strand
TAAAACAAGAATTTGGCAAACTAGAATCCCGGATTTGCTTCGCCATATATCTTAAAGAAATTATCTTAAATGGAAACATTACCATTCTTTCGACGCATGATATAAAATACGAAGATTTATACAAACACACCCCACATACACGCAGCTGACGACACACGTACGTACAACTGATTTGAACATTAGTTTTGATGATGATGATAATAGATACAGTAATAATAAAATAATGATAATGATAATACATTAGTACATAATGATAACAATAATAATGATAATGATAATACATTAGTAATAATGATAACAAATCAATAATAGCATAATTGTAATACTAGCAATAATTATGCATATAACGACATAATTAATAAATTATAAAAATAACCAATGATAACGCATACTGAATAACAATAATAAGGATAATAAAAAGCAAATAACAATAATAATGAAATAATGATAAAAAATACAAACAATAATGATAATAATAACAATAATAATGATAATGATAATGATGATGATAAACAATAATAATAATAATAATAATATAACAATAATAAAATAATTGATAATGATAGTAATTATAATTATAATAATGATAATAAATAATAATGATAATGATAATAATAATAATGACAATAATAATAATAATGATGATATTAATGGTAATAAGAATATGATAATAATAGTAAAGATAATAACCACCAATAAAAATATTGGTAATAACAATAATAATAATGAAGGAAATAATACTAATAATAATGAATAATAAATAATAATTAATAATAATAATAATAATAATAATAATAATAATATTATTATTAATTAATTAATTATTATTATTATTCATTCTAATATTGATAATAATAATAAGATAATGATAATGATAAATGATGATAATAATGATAATAATGAATAATGATAATTAAGATGATATAATGATGATAATGATATTTAGATGATAATAATGATGATAATGACAATGATGATAATGATAATTAAGATGATAATAATGAAATAATGAGATATTAAGATGATAATGATAAGAAATGATAAGCTAATTATAGCAACAATAATGATATGAATGCATGCTAGTAAAAGTAATGATAGATATTAAAAGATAATAAATAATAATAATAATAATAATAATAATAATAATAATAATAATAATAATAATAATAATAATAATAATAATAATAATAATAATAGTAATGATAATGTAATAATAATAATAATTATATTATATTAATTATAAGAATAATGATAATGATGATAATGATAATAATAATAAAAATAATAATAATAATAATAACAATAATAATAACAATGATAATAATTATCATAATTATGACTATGATCATTATCATTATCACTATCATCATTACCATAATCATAACGATAACAACAACAACAACAACAACAGCAAGCAATAATGTAGATGTTAACAGGGAAACCACAAACCAAAGACGAGAGATGAAGCGCCGAAGCCAAGAGGGTCGTTCCCTGAATACCTCATTCAAAAAGAGCAGCTGCTCCTTTCGGTTCCCAGAAGATTTACTATTTATAACGCGGAATACCTGACAGCGTGCTTAGGCCTTGTATGTTATCAAAGATGCACCGTGATGAAACCAGGGGCCGTCCGGGAGGAGCTGTAAGACGGGGCGCAATAGCCACAGCGGGAGACCGAAAGACTCGCAAGAATGCCAGGGGGCTGAGGCGGTCTCTGGTCTGGCGCTTCCCTTAGCCCACTCAGCTGGCCTAACGACACGTAAGGGCGTCGAGGTTGTGAGTTAGAGGCGGCGGACGCACGGGCTGGGGGCATGCACGGCCCTTCGTATGGCCCTGTGAAATGGACCTCTTCTTCTCGGCTGCTTTTGCTGCTGAACGAGTGGGAGGCGGGTGTCGTCGCGCGAGGCAGAGGGGGGGAGGGAAGGGGGGAAATGTAAAAGGTCACTCGGAATCAATGCAGAGGTCGGGGTAACAGTTTCATTATAGCTGGGAAATGGGAATAGGGATGCTTGCAAGATATCACAGGGACGGTCTCGTGTGGGTCATGCTGCAGGTGTCGATGCAACGCCCTTGCTACGTAACATTTCTTTAATAGTAGCTGGAGTATCTTACCCAGTTGGATGCTCGTATTGCAGAGATTGGTGACGGATCACGAATGATCATATTTTTCCCATGATGCACTGAGTACGTATTCAACAGGCATACCCTCAAACAGTGAATACAATAACGATTTACCGACCAAGGATTTTCCATTCTTTAACAGTCCTGCGCAGACAAAAACAAAGAACATTCCGTCTTGCATAATTTCTGTCGGTCGTCTTTTACTGAGTGCTTCTGCCACTATAAAACGTTTGTGTACCTCCCGAGACACACTAAGAAGTCTTTTCAAAATTCTGGGTTCCAGAACAAAGATTTCGGACCATATGCCCCTAAGACGAGCTTTAGGCCGCCTAAGCCCGGGGTCTTTTCACCAAGAAAGGGATAGTGTTCGCGTGTTTGCCCAAGGAATTGTACAGTAAGGTCGCAAGCAGTGCAGGACCAGGGCATTGTACTGTGCAATCGTGAACTCTGAGGAGAATGGTACAGAAAGGCCTTTGGAATATAGGAGTGTTCGTCTCATTTAATTATGTAGTTGGGATCTCTCTCTCTCTCTCTCTCCTCTCTCTCTCTCTCTCTCTCTCTCTCTCTCTCTCTCTCTCTCTCTCTCTCTCTCTCTCTCTCTCTCTCTCTCTCTCTCTCTCTCTCTCTCTCTCTCTTCTCTCTCTCTCTCTCTCTCTCTCTCTCTTCTCTTCTCTCTCTCTTCTCTCTCTCTCTCTCTCTCTCTCTCTCTCTCTCTCTCTCTCTCTCTCTCTCTCTCTCTCTCTCTCTCTCTCTCTCTCTCTCTCTCTCTCTCTCCTCTCTCTTCTCCTCTCTCTCCCATCTCTCTCCCTTCTCTCTCCCCTTCTCTCTCCCCTTCTCTCTTCCCCTCTCTCTCTCTCTTCTCTCCTCTCCCGCTCTCCTCTCTCTCTCTCTCTCTCTCTCTCTCTCCTCTCTCTCTCTCTCTCTCTCTCTCCTCTCTCTCTCTCTCTCTCTCTCTCTCTCTCTCTCTCTCTCTCTCTCTCTCTCTCTCTCTCTCTCTCTCTCTCTCTCTCTCTCTCTCTCTCTCTCTCTTTCTCTCTCTCTCTCTAACCGTTCACCCACTCCTTCTCCAGACGTGTAAAAGGAACAACCTGAAAACAAAACAAAAGCATACAAAGAATCTGTCTGCTTGTCCTTGCATTTGCGTCACGGGGATATAATCGATATGTTCAAATGCTGCATGATATTGCTTGTTCAAGCTGTAGGTGGTGCATCCGCAGGGGTCAATTAAAGAGGAACACTTGCTTATCAAGTCGTGTGTTTTATCATTCGCTACAGAATTATGTCTGGGCGTGTGATACGGCGGTCTCTGCGGGTATGTTTGCTTGGTGATGAATATCAGCAAACATATTTTCTGTGATCATGTGTACCTTTCTGGTTTGTTAAGTCTACCTTAGGTACACATATGCATACGCACACACAGACACACACACACACACGCGCGCCGCGCGCATGTATACACAAAATCTCTCTTTTTTCCTCTCTCCCCTCTCTCTCTCTCTCCATCTATCTATATCTATCTATCTCTATCTATCTATCTCTATCTATCTATCTCTTTCTCTCAGTATATCTATCTATCTTTCTATTTGTCTGTCTATCCCCCTTTTTCTATCTACCTAGTTATCTATCTCTCTATCTGCCTATTCACCCCACCCACGCACACGCGCTCGGACTCACTCAAACTTTCCACCAAAACAACCCACCGTCATCACAGTTATCCCAAAAGTTCATCTGGAAAACTCCTCTCGTGCCAGAGTTTCAACCCTGGTTTATGCCTTAATCGTGAGAGATTGAATTATTCAAAAATGTCTTAATATTTCTAGGAATCACAGCGACCTCAGAGAGTCTTATTCTTATCAAACACGCATAGAGAAAATATAAAATCTAGAGCCTCGTAAAAAAAAAAAGTTTTGAAAAATTGCCATGTCTTAACTTTCAAAAATGCTATCTAGCTAATATAAAGACGCCACAATACACAGTTTAACGAGATTATTTTCTCTGCGTTCATCATTGTTTGAAAGGAGTTGCAACTTTTTTTTTTTTTTTTTTACTCTAATGACAAACTTGGACTCCTTTACGCCCCCGCCTAGAATGTTGAGTTGATTTAAGAAATCATTAATTTTGTTATTTCTGTTGTTTTATTCATTATCATCATCTTCTTCTTCTTTGTCTTCTTCTTCTTCATCTTTATCGTCATTCTCATTTTCTTATTATTATTATTATTATTATTATTATTCATGTTTATTATTATCATCATCACCATTTTCTTCTTTGTCTTTAACATCATCATCATCATCATTTCCTTCTTCTTCTATTTCTTCTTCTTTTTCTTCTCTTCCTTCTTCTTTCAGTTGAATTCAGTGTCACGGATAGAAATGTGAAAAAAACACATAATGATAAGATAAAAAGTTCGTACAAAAAGAGTAGTCACACCACAAGCAAAAAAAAAAAACGAGAGAAAGAGAGAGAGACAGACAGACAGGTAGACAGACAGACAGACAGACAGACAGACAGACAGATAGACAGACAGACAGATAGAATAGACAGACCAGACAGACAGACAGACAGAAAGAGAGACAGAGATAAGAGAGAGAGAGAGATAGAAGAAAGAAAAAAAGAAAGAGCGAGACAGAGAAGAAAAGAAAAAAAAGATTGGACGCAGCATCGAAACAGAGCAGACGGGAGCGAAGCAAGGCGAAGCGGGGGATAAGGTCAATCAAGGTCAGCGGGCGGGATATAACAGGGATGACTATTAATGAGGAAGGATTTACGAAATAGGATTCCAACGATCCGATTGCGTGTACATCAGTGGAAGGACAGACAGGTTGGCCTCGCTGACCAGGCCTGGCAATGATAGGAATTAGTTTCGGTTAAACTAATAAGCAGACGAATCATAATAGATTCTGAGAGTGAATGAAGCTTTCGGTAATAATGAATGGACTTTCTACATTATGTTAAATTCCATAAAAAAAAGAGAATATTCCCTGAATTGTTAATTATCTAGTTGATAATGTTGATAAATCTAAAGACAATTAGTATTTCCGCAAAATAATACACCCGTAGCCCCTGACAGAGAAACAGAGCGACCGGCAACTCGACCGAAAACAGTTGCCAATATCTCTTAAGTGTATGTGTTTAGGGCAGGACAGTCGCCATCACGGATTCGTATCAGGTGTGTGAGTATAGTGGCAGGAAATTTGTCTGGTAACACTGAGCAGGGAGGGGAAAGGAGAGGCGTGGGAGGGAGGGATGAGGAGAAGGGGAAGAAGGGAGGGGAGGGAGGGAGACAAGACGGGGGAAGAAGGGGAGGGTGGGAGGAGGGAGGAAGGAGAGAAGAAGGGGGAAGACGGGGTGGGTGGGAAGGAGGGAGGGAGGAAGGGAAAAGGGAATGAAGGGGGGAGGGAGAGAGCGAGGGGGAGAAGGGGTAGAGGGAGGGAGGGGAAAAGAGAGGAGAGAAGGAAAAAAGAGGAACGCGGAAGAGAAGGAGAGGAGAGAAGGAAGAGGGAAGGTCGGAGGGAGGGGAAGAAGGGGAGGGAGGAGAAGGAAAATGAGGGACAGTGAAAAAGGGAGAGAGAGTTGAAATTGAAGGAAACTATGGAAGGAGAGGCGAGAGGGGATGGAAATAAGGAAAGAGAAGGGGAGAGGCGAGGAGGCAAGGAAGGCCAGAGGCAGTGGAATATGAAGGGAAGTAAGAGGAACGGGTGAACCAGTGTAGAAGGGGAAGAGAAGAAACAGGAGGAAAGGAAAGGAAGATAAGGGAGCAAGGAGACGAAGAAGAAATGAAACAAAAAGAAGAAATGACAGGTAGATGAAGAGAAGAGAAGAGGGAACTGGAGAGAGGAAAATAAAGTAAAAGAGGAATAGACGAAGAGAAATAAGTAAAGAGAAAGAGAGAGCGAGAGGAAAAGCGATGAAAATATAGGAGGGGGAGGAATCACAGAATTCGGGAAGAAATGAAAATGAAAAAAGAAAAAAAAATATATAAAAAATAAAAAAAAAATAAGGTTCTGGAAAAGAAGAGCAAGAGAAATGAGAAAATGGGAAGCGGAAATTGAAAGCGGATAAGAGAGATAAGACAAGACCTATTTCCAGTTTTCCAATGTGCGGTTCTCGTCCAGCACTGATCAGGGGAAAATAATTCGTTTTTTTTTTTTAGTTTTTTTTCTTTCTTTCTTTCTTTCTTTCTTTCTTTCTTTCTTTGTGGGTTGGAAAATGACCGCTTTTTTGGGCCACTTGCTTTGGTGTTTTATCGTAGTGATACAGAAGCTGAATCACAGAAATTTCAGAATAACTGTTTTCTTTCTTCTCATTTCTATTATTAGCATCATTTTCAAAATTGTCATTATTCTCATTATTGGCATCATTATTAGTATTAGTGTCGTTATTATTATTGTTGTTCTTATTGCTTATCCGTATCATTTTTATTATTCTTATTGTTATTATCATTATCATTTTTATTGTCATTATCATTATTATCATTATTATCATTATTATTTTTACTATTATTATTATTCTCATTGTTATTTTATCAAATTTTTATTTATCATTATTATTATCATTAGTTATTATTATTATTATTATTATCCTTATATTAGTTTATTATCATTATTATGCATCATTATCATTTTAGAAGTAGTTGTGGTTGTAGTAGTAGTACTCTCATTATTATCATATTACCTTAATATCATCAGCAGCATCTATTTCTTATTCTCTTTCTTCTTTTCTTCTTATGCTTATGTTTCTTTTCTCCTCCTACTTCGTTCTTCTTCGTCGTTGTCTTCTTTTATTCTTCTTCTTCGTCCTCGTCCTTCTATTATTATTATTCTTTTTCTTCTTCTTCTCCTTCTTCTTCTTCTTAATGATAATAATAACAATAATAATAAATAATAATAAATAATAAAATAATAATAAATAATAATAAATAATAATAATAATAATAAAAATTAATAAGCAATAACAATAACAATAAAGTATAATAACATTAATAATGATAATAGTAAAAATGAAAACAAAAATCTAGAATGAATACACAACTAAATACTAGAAATTAGTAAATACATTAAAAAACGATTAAGATATTGACAA
>NW_020868439.1:357998-365498 GCF_003789085.1 Penaeus vannamei | reverse complement strand
CATATCCTGTACGCGTTCAGACAAGCTGAACCTCTCTGGCCTGTTGTACTCGAACCTCTGGCTGCCGTTTTCTTATGCGAGTAGAGTTAAACGCATCGCTGCTGTTATTAAAGTGACTGAATCTATCAGTCCCTCATTATGTGAATCCATCCCTCTCGCGCTGTGTATTTATACATGCTGAATACCTCTCGGTGCGTCTGTGCGACAGAGTGAAAACCCTCTGGATTTTCGTTTTCTCTTATCGAGTGGCCTGAGTGTCCTCCGGGGTTTAAGATGAAACGCTCATCCTGGTTGCTTTTATCACCAGTAAACGCAGATCTGTGTGTTTGTTTAACAAATAGTCACTGATAATCACTTCCTTGAGGCCGCTCTTTAACGTTGTAACCTTGTATCACCGTTCACACCCTTTACAACTCCGAACTATCAATACCTCAGTGCTTTCGGCTTCGTGATGTGTGTAATGAGCATGTATCACATATACTTTGCTCGGTCGCAGTGTTGTCAACAATGTGGTGACCCTGTCTGGCTCGTTTCACCATTTCTTATAGCGTCTGGACACCTCTTTGTCGTGTTTCTCGTAGACCTGCGTGACTCCAGAAACTGTTGAACCGCGCTTCAGTGAACCTCTTGGCCAGTCATTCTAATCGCTTCTGAACCTCTTGCCGTTTAAAGTCGAAACCTCTGGCCGTTTTAGTGAAATCTCTGGCCGTATTTTAATGAACCTTACCGGCCGTTTTAAGTGAACCTTCTGGCCGTTTATACACGTGAACAGCTCTGGTCGTTTTAAACCCATCGTGACACCCTACTAGGTCTGGTTTAAGTGAACCTCTGCGTCCGTTTTAAGTGAACCTCTGGCCCCGTCTTTAATGTCACCCTCTAGGCCGTTAAAGTGAACCGTTCATGGCCGTTTCTCACGGTCGACACCTCACTGCCTGTTGTACAGCTCGAACACCTCTCCATTTTCAAGTGAACCTCTGTCCGTTTATAAGTGAACTCTGGCCGGTTTTAAGTGAACTCTTCTAGTGTCCGCTTTTCCAAGCGTGAACCTCCTGGCCGGGTTATTACAGTGAACCTCTGCCGCTTTTTAACAACGCTTGTCCTCTGAGGCCGTCTCTACCAACGCTGAACCCTCCGGACCCGCTTCTTAATGTCATTAACCTTGGCCGTGTCAAGTGACCTCTTCCGTATTTAATTGCAATCCTTTCCTAGCTGTCCACCGCTCTTTTTACACTGTACTCGCCTGACCGGCTGTTAGTACCACCTCTGGCCGTTTCTAAGTGAACCTCTGGCCGTTTTAAGTGAACCTCTGGCGCTCTTTAAGTGAACCTCTCTGGCCGTTTTAAGTGAACCTCGGCCGTTTTAAAAGTGAACCCTGGTCGTTTTAGTGAACCTGCTGGCCGGTTTAAGTGAACTCTGGTCGTTTTAAGTTGAACCTCTGGCCGTTTTGTGGAACCTCTGGCCGTTTTAAGTGAACCTCTGGCCGTTTAGTGAACCTCTGGCCCAGTTTTAAGGTGAACCTGGCCGTTTTAAGCCGTTTAAAGTGAACCTCTGCCGTTTTAAAGTGAACTGAACCGGCTTAAAGTGAACCTCTGTTTTAAGTGAACCTCTGGCCGTTTTAAGTGAACCTCTGGCCGTTTACGTGAACCCCTTGGCCGTTTTAGTGAAACTCTCTGGCCGTTTTAAGTGAACCTCTGCCGTTTGAAATGAGAAATGAGAAAGGGAGGAAGTAGCGAGAGAGAGAGAGAGAGAGAGAGAAGAGAGAGATGAGAGAAGGAGAGAGAGAAGAAGAGACGAGAGAGAGAGAGAGAGAGAGAGAGAGAGCGAGAGAGAGAGAGAAAGAGAAGGGGAGGATGAGAGAGAAGACACGACAAGCAGAGAACAGAGAGAGAGGAGAGAGACAAACAGACACAGCTAGACAGATAAACAGGCTGATAAAACACGGACAAAGAGTTTCTCTATCGCCAATGTCAGAATACCATTAATAAAACTAGATTACAAGCCAATGGTTCTCTAAAGGTTTATCGACATAGCGAACTCAATAACGTCTGCTTATAACCGTAATTTATCATTCCTTCTGCTTATTATTTCCCTTTCATCCTCTCACTAAAACCGGTTTGGTTTAAATTTATTTCAGTGCGGTTTGATTACACTTATCATCATTATATTCGGCCTTTCATTACGGTCATTAATATCATAGTTATAGCTTCGAACTCATTTCCGTTTTCTGTGAAATTGCTTCTTTCGTTTGTTCTGTTGCGTTTGTCTTTTGTTTGTTTTTTTTCTTATTCTTTTTCCGTTTTTCTTTCTTTACTCCCTCTCTCATAGTCTCTTCTCTTGTTTTCTTTTATCTCTCTTCTCTCTTCTGTTTTTTTCTTACTCTTCTCTCTCTCTTTGCTTTTACATCTCTCTCTCTCTCATCTCTCTTTCGCCCCAAACACTCCTTTTCCTTTTTTTATTCATCTCATATCTCTCTTTACACTGATCCTCCCCCCTCACACTCCCCTCCCCTCCCTTCCACCCCCTACTCCTTACGCTCCATCACCCTCCCCCTCCTCCCCTCCCCACTTCGCCACCTCCCCTCTCTCTCCCTCCACCTTCTCCTCCCTCCCTATTCATCCTCCCTTCGCCCTCCCCTCCCCCCTCCTTCCTCTCCATCCTCTCCCCTCCCCTCCCTTGCCTCCCCCTCCTCCACTTCCCTTCACCCCTTCCCTCCCCCTTCACGCCCTCCCCTTCCCTCACCCCACCCCCTTTCTCCTCCTCCCCCTCCTTTACCCACTACCTGCACCTTCCCTTCGCCCCCTCCCCCTCTCCTTCTCTTCTCCCTCCACTTCCCTTCACCCCTCCTCATCTCTCCTCCCCCTCTCCTCCTTCTCCCCCTCCCTCCCTAGTCCCCCCTCCCCTTTCCTTCACCCCTTCCCTCCCTTCACCCCTCCCTTCCCTTCTCCCCTCCTCTCCCCTTTCTACCCCCTACCCCACACCTCCCTCACCCTTCCCTCTCCCCCCTTCTTCTCCCTCCCCTCCCTCCCTCCCCCTCACCTTTCACCCCTTCCCTTCCCTCATTCCCCCTGACCCAACCTCCCTTCACCATCTCCCCCCTTCTACTCTCCCTCTCCCTTTCACTCCCCGTAACCCACCTCCCTTCCCTTCCTCCCTTCTCCCTCCCTCCCCCCACTCTCCCTCCTATCCAAACCCTCGCTTCCTCATCGTGATCTCCCCCCAAGGGCGCTTCTGCCTCATCAACCACAACTCGGGGCGCGATATCAGTCAGTCTCACATCTCTTTCATTTCATCGCCATCCCGGATAACATCCGAGGTAAGAGTAGAAGAAAGTAGGAAGATAAAGGAGACAAGATATCACAGGGAGAAAAGAGAGAGAAGAGACGAGGGAAATGAGGGTGCGTCAGCGACTCCAGTACCCAAGAGGGAGATGAGCGAGAGAGAGACGAGAGACGCTGACCCGCAGAGCGACAGAATGCGCCATGACCGTAGTGCAGACGACCGCGAGCAGAGACTGCCAGCAGCCAGACCCGACACGCATGACGTGAGACGAGAGTAGGGATCCGAAGAGACGAGACGTAAAGAGTCGAGCCTACGACGTGACGTTCCGAGAGAATGTCTGAGAAGGAGACAGAAGTGAGAGAGAGAAGAGAGAAAAATGGAAGAAAGGAGGTTTCCGAAAGAGGAAACACATTCTTTTTTTTTTTTTTTTTTTTTTCTCTGTTCCATAAGCAGCAAAAAAAAACATATTACGCACTCCAATTCTCTCTTCGATGTTCATCATAATTGATAATAAACAAAGTAATACGATAATCTCGCTTTCTTTATGATTATCGTTTTTTTTTTTTCTCTTTTCCTTTCTTTTTTTTATTTTTTTCTTTTTTTTTTCTTTTTGTTTTTTTTACGCGTCAATCAAGAGAACCGATGTATGAGGTCACAGGTGCCAGTGCCACATCGACTGCACCCTTCCCTCCGGCCAATTTACGCCGGTGGCGAGTTCGCTCTACATGCAAACAGAACAGGACTGCACACATTCAACCCGTTCAGCGATCCCAACAAGGCAACACAGAAATAGACCCCACAGGATCCCGGAAGGCCAACACAGGATCCCGGAGCACAACACAGGATCACCCGGTAAGCCCAACACCATAGATCCCGCGTGTGGAAGCCCCATACACAGATCCCGGAAGCAACACAGGACCGAAGCCAACACAGTGCGAATCCGTGAAGCCCCACACAGGTCCCGGACAGCCCAACACTATAGGACCTCCCTCCTCGCGAACACGCACAACTACAGGACTCCCCGGAGCCAACACAGGATCCCGGAGCCAAGCACAGGACCCGGAAGCCAACCAGGATCGCTCCAAACCCAACACAGGACCCCGGAAGCCAGACCCACAGTCCGCACAGCGCTCCCCGGAAGCTCTACAGGATCCCGGACCCAGCGTTGTATCCTGTGGAGCCGAACACAGGTCCCTCTGGAGGAAGCCAACACAGGTCCCGGTGGATAGTCCCACACACACACGGCTCCCCGTGATCCTAATCACCAGTATTCTCCGAATGCAAGCCACACACCCCTCGGAAGCCAACACAGCATCCCGGAAGCCCAACACAGCGATCCCGGAAAGCCCAGGACTTCCCGGAAGCCAACACAGGATCCCGGAAGCCAACACAGGATCCCGGAAGCCAACACAGGATCCCGGAAGCCAACACAGGATTCCCGGTAAGCCAACACACATTCGACCCCGGGAACGCCAACACCAGGATCCCGGAAGCCAAACACAGGACTCCTCCGCTTGAAGCCAACTTACGAGATCACCAAAGCCAACACAGTGACCCGGAAGCCAACACAGCGACCCCGAGAAGCAAACAGGATCCCGGAAGCCAACACAGGATCCCGGAAGCCAACACAGGATCCCGGAAGCCAAGCAGGGAGTCCCCGAAATTCAACAACAGGGATCCGGAAGCCGACCACACTCCAGGAGACCGGATAGCCAACACAGGATCCGGAAAAGCCAACACTAGGATACCGGAAGCCATACTGCCGCTGACGCAACACAAGGATTGTTCACAGAAAGCAACAAGGGCAGATCCGCAGCAAGCCAACGACGGATCCCGGAAGCCAACAAGACCCCCAAAGGCACACAGGACGCCGGAAGCGCAACACTAGCCCGAAAGCCAACAACAGGACCCGGAAAGCCAAAACAGGGATCCCGGCCCACACGAAAAGGACCCGGAAGCCAACCAGGATCCCGGACGCACCAGGACCTCGGAAGCCAACACAGCGACCGGAGCAACACGGACCCCGGGATGGTTAGCCATACAGCCGGACCCCCGGGAGCAAACAGACAGGATCCCGGGGAAGCCAACACAGGATCCCGGAAGCCAACACAGGACCCCGAAAGCCAACACAGGACCCCGGAAGCCAACACAGGATCCCGGAAGCCAACACAGGATCCCGGAAGCCAAAACACAGCCGACTCGAGCAAGCGCCAACGACACAGGACCCCAGCAAGCACAACACGAGATTTTTTCCGGAAGCCAACACAGGATCCCGGAAAGCCAACACAGGACCCCGGAAGAAACACTAGGACCCCGGAAGCTAAACACAGGACCCCGGAAATATAGGATCCCAAACATTCGCACCGCATATCTCGTAGCATAGCGCGGCATACTTGGTTATGTTTATGTTGTCTCAGCGGATGGAACGGTCCCCTTCGCTCCAGCCGTTCGAGGAGGTCCTAGAGGAGGTCCTGGGAGACTCAAGGAGTTCCTCGGACTCAAGGATACTCGGAGAGGACTCGAGGACGACGCCGTGGGACTCGAATGGATCTTAGGACTCAGGGAGGATTCAAAGGCGCCTTCGAACTCAAGAATGCAATAGGACTCGAGAAGTGAGACTCAGACACTCTAGACGATCACAGGACTCAAAGGAAACTGTAGGACTCGGGGACGCTCTAGTGCACAGGAACATCTAAGGACTCGAGGAGATGATAAGGAGTTGATGGAACAGTCAGTGACTCAGGAAGACATCCTAGTACTCCAAAAGACACATTAGGATCCACAAAGACATCTAAACCCAAGAAAGGAAACCCTAGGATATAAAAAGGACACCCTTTGACTCAAAAAAAAACACCCAAGACTCACAAAAACACGAAATAACCCCCTCCCCAAAAAAAGAAAAATAAAGAATATAAAATGATAATAATAATAATAGATAAATAAAATAAATAAATAATATAAAGCGTAAAAAACAAAACACCCCCCCCAAAAAAATCAAGGACAGCCTCGAACTTGAATCCCCCAAGGACGAACTCCGAGACCCAGAAGCCACAACTCGTGCTTAATGACCAAGTGTGTGACCCGGTCGATAACCCCCCCCCCCTCCCAAGGTGCTGATGGAGAACAAGGGGTAGGGGAGCGTCCTGATGGAGAACAAGGGTGAGCGCCCTGATGGAGAACAAGGGAGGGAGGGAGCGCCTGGTGGAGAACAGGGGGAAGAGCGCCCTGGAGAACAAGGGGGAGGGGAGGCGCCCTGATGGAGAACAAGTGTGGGCGCTCTGATGAGAACAAGAGGTGGGGAGCGCCCTGATGGAGAGCAGTGGGGGGGGGCAGGTGCCCTGATGGAGAACAAGGGGAGGGGAGCGCCCTGATGAAGAACAAAGGGGGGGTGCCTGATGGAGAACAAGGGAGGGGAGCACCCATCACTCCACACAGTAGTATTTGCCTGGACACCGAGGACACGGAGCGAAGCCGGTTCGAACCTCCAGTGCTTCATTAGCTCAATAAAGACCATTGTTTAATAGTGCCCGTCCGAGGCGTGACCCCTGAGGCTTCATTCTGGTTAATGTGAATTGTAACTTTACACTTCGCAGGGTGAAAGGGGAGCAGGGAGGAGGAGGAGGAGGAGAAGAAAGATGAGAGGGGAGGAGGAGGAGGAAGGGATGTAGAGGAAGGAGAGAAGGAGGGAAAGAAGAGAGGAAGGAGGAGGAGGAGGGGAAAGGAAAGGAAGGAGAGGGAACGAAAGAGTAGAGGTTAGAGGGGAGGAGGGAAGAAGAAGAAAAGTAGAGGGGGAGGAGGAGAAGGAGAGGGGGAAGGAAGATGTAGAGGGAAGGTGAAGAAGGAGAGGGAGAAGAAAGATGAAGAAGGAGGAGGAAGAGGGAGAAGAAAGATGAGAGGGAAGGAGGAGGAGGAGAGGGAGTAGAAACGATGAGAAGGGAAGGAGAAGAAGAAGAAGAGGGAAAAGAAAATTAGAGAGGGGAGAAGGAGAAGAAGAGGTAGAAAAAAGAAAATCAGGAAGAAGGAAAGATAGAAAAAAAGATGAGAGGAAACGAGGAGAAGAAAAAGAAAGTAGAGAAGGGAGAAGGAGAAGAGGCAGAAGAAGAGGGAGAGGGGAAGGCAAAGGAGCAGAGGAGAAAAGGAGAAGGGAGGAGGAGGTAGAAGAAAGGAGAGGTAGAAGAAAGACGAAAAAGGAGGAGGAGGAGGAGAAGAAGAAAGAAGAGA
>NW_020868439.1:345498-355498 GCF_003789085.1 Penaeus vannamei | reverse complement strand
CAAACCTTCTATCAAAACTCTCTTCTAACAAAACCTTCTAACTATATCCTCTTCTCTCTCTAGGCAAGTCTTCTAACAAAACATCCTGAGCTAACAAAAAAAACCTTCTAGCAAAACCTAACACCCTCTTCTCTCTCTCTACGCAAACCTTCTAAAATATATAATAATATAAAATTAAAATAAAAATCCTAACTAAATCCTTCTCTGTCTCTTCTCTCTCGCTTCTCTCTCTCTTTCTCTCTCTCTCTCTCTCTCTCTCTCTCTCTCTCTCTCTCTCTCTCTCTTCTCTCTCTCTCTTCTCTCTCTCTCTCTCTCTCTCTCTCTCTCTCTCTCTCTCTCTCTCTCTCTCTCTCTCTCTCTCTCTCTCTCTCTCTCTCTCTCTCTCTCTCTCTCTCTCTCTCTCTCTCTCTCTCTCTCTCTCTCTCTCTGCAAAATAATAATAATAATAATAATAATAGAAAATAATAAATACAATCTTAATTTTTTCAGTTCTCTCTCTCTCTCCTGCAGAAAAAAAATATAGTAATAGATGATAATAATAATAAGAAAAAAAAACTTGATTTATCTCTCTCTCCTCCTGCAGGCGACACTGAAGAAGATCCCGGCCACACGCCTCTCGCGGTTGACGGAGGCCCTGGCCAACTATGACCCAATTCTCAACGAGAGTACTTCTTGATCGGCATCCAGGGTTTTTTTTTGCCCAGGTGGAGGAGGGGAGGGAGGAAGAGGAGGGGGAGGGAGGAGGGTGGGAGGAGGAGGAGGAGGAGGGTTTGGGGAGGACGGAGGAGGGAGAGGAGGAAGTGGGAGGGAGGGGAGGAGGAGGAGAAAGAGGAAAGGAGGAGGAGGAAGAAAGAGGGAGGGAGGGGAGGAGGAGGAGAAGAAGGATGGGAGGATGGGAGGAGAGAAGGAGGGAAGGAGGCTTGAAGGAGAAAAAGGGGGAGGAGGAGAAAGAGAAGGAGAGATGAAAAGGAGAAAGAGGAGGGAGGGAGGAAGGATGGGAGGAGAGGAGGAGTAAGAGGGAGGGAGGAAAGGGGAATGAGAGATGGGAGGAGGGAGGAAGGAACGAGGAGGGAAGGAGGAAGGAGCGAGGAAAAAGGGAAGGAGGAAGAAAGAAAGAAGAGAGAGAGAATTGAATTAAAGGTGAAGGGGGTGGGAAGAAGGAGTAAATAGGTAGTAGAAGGAGAGAGGAGGAAGGAAGGAAATAAGGAAGGAGTATGGACAGAAAGAGGGAAAAGGAAAGGGAAAAGGAAGGGCAGCATAAGGATGAGATAGAAAAGGAATAGGGAAAAATATAAAGAGGATAGGAAAGAAATAGGGGCGGGAAGAAGGATGCAGGAAGGAGGAATATAAAGGAGAAAAAAGGAAGAGGAAGAAGTATTAAAGATAAAAAATAATAAATAGTGTGTTATTGTTAATATCCCATTTGTTTCCCCTTCTTATCTCGGCCCTGAAATACTACCCACTTATTACCAATCCATAATATCAAAACTGAACAATTAGCCACATATACCACCTACAGAGGTACACCCACTCCCACTCCCAACACCCCCTCCCGATCAATCCCCCCCTCCCTACTCCCGACACCCCCCCCCGAATCAACCCCCCCCTCCCACTCCCAACACCCCCCCCGATCTCCCCCCCCCCTCTCCATCCCAACACCCCCCTCCCGATCTCTCCCCTCCCCTCCCTCTGCCTCACTATTTGTCTTTTTCCTCAGGGCTGAAATAATACCTACATATACCACCTATGATACCAGTATTCAATGCTATCCACATTATCCCCACTTGTCCCCTCTCCCACCTCCTGTCCCTCTCCCATCTCTTACTCTCTCATACCACCCACTTCCCTCCCTCTCCCACCTCTCGTCACGCCCATCTTCTCACCTGTCCCCTCTTCTTCAGGTGCTGAATCTACCCACAGTATTACCTACTCGCCCTCTCCTAACACCCACACCCCTCCTACACCCCCTCCCACCTCTCGCCACGCCCCCCCCCCCCTTCTGCCCACCTGTCCACCCTCTGATCACTTGTCCCCCCTCCCTCCCCTCCCCCACCCTCCCCACCTCTCGCCACGCCCCTCCCCACCTCCTCGCCACGTCCCCCCATCTGCTCCACCTGTCCCCTCCTCCTCAGGTGCTGAACTACTACCGCACAGCTCCCTCGCCCACCCCTCTCCTACCATCCACACCCCTCCCCTGTCCCCCCCACCCTCGCACCTCTCGCCACACCCACCCTCCCACCTCTCGCCACACCCCACCTCCCACCTCCGCCACACCCACTCCCACCTGTCCCCCCACCCTCCCACACCCTCCTACCTTCCCTCCTGCCCCCCCCCACTCTCGCCACACTCCGCCACGCCCCCCCATCTGCTCACCCTGTTCCCCTCCTCCTCAGGTGCTGAACTACTACCGCACAGGGAAGCTCCCTCTCCCACCCTCTCCTACCACCCGCCACTCTCCTACCACCCACACCCTCCCACCTCCCTCCCACACTCCCTCCCACCTCTCGCCACACTCGCCACGCCCCCCATCTGCTCACCTGTCCCCCCTCCTCCTCAGGTGCTGAACTACTACCGCACAGGGAAGCTCCCTCTCCCACCCTCTCCTACCACCCGCCACTCTCCTACCACCCACACCCTCCCACACTCCCACCTCCTCCCACCTCTCGCCACACTCGCCACGCCCCCCATCTGCTCACCCGTCCCCCTCCTCCTCAGGTGCTGAACTACTACCGCACAGGGAAGCTCCACTACCCGACGGACGTGTGCGGACCGCTCTTCGAGGAGGAGCTCGAGTTCTGGGGTCTCGACTCGAACCAAGTGGAGCCATGTTGCTGGATGACCTACACGGCGGTAAGGCTCGAGCGGGGTTGTTCTTTCTTGTCTTATCTTATCTTATCTTTTCTTATCTCTGTTGTGTCTGTTATCTCTTGAAGGGGATTTTTTTTGTTTTTCTTTCTTTCTTTTTTTTTCTTATTTTTTTTCTTCACCTATTTCTCTTTCGTCTGTTCTTCTCTTTGTTTGTTTATTTCCTACCTATTTCTTTTTTTTTTTTTTCCTTTCTTTTCTGTTTGATCTCTCTCTCTCTCTCTCTCTCTCTCTCTCTCTCTCTCTCTCTCTCTCTCTCTCTCTCTCTCTCTCTCTCTCTCTCTCTCTCTCTCTCTCTCTCTCTCTCTCTCTCTCTCTCTCTCAGTTGATATTCGTTCATCATATTTTTATTATTATTGTTATTCTGCAGTTTTTCCCTTTTCATTTTATGACTTTTTGGGAAGGTCTTTCTTTTTTATCATTTTTTTCTCTTTCAAAATCTGAATTATCATATTATCATATTTCCTGAATTACCATATTTTCCTTTTTTGGACATGATCAAAATAGCCAAATATAAAACTGCTTCGTAACCCTTACCCTTTCTTAATTTGACTTTCCCTATTTCTTCTCTCTCTCTCTCTCTCTCTCTCTCTCTCTCTCTCTCTCTCTCTCTCTCTCTCTCTCTCTCTCTCTCTCTCTCTCTCTCTCTCTCTCTCTCTCTCTCTCTCTCTTTCTCTCTTATCGTCTTTTATTTTTTTCGTCATTTCTTCCTCTACTGCTTTTTTATCCTTTTCATTCTTCGATTTTTTTTTCATTTTCTACTTTTCCCTTTCATTTCTTTCTTTTTATCTCCTTCGTTTTAATTCTTTTTCCTCACCTGATAATGATGATAATAATAATGATAATGAGACAGACAATGATAATGATGATAGTAATAATAATAGTAATGATAATGATAATAATATTAATGATAGTAATACTAATAACAATAAAATTATAATAATTATTATTATTATGATAGCAATACTAAGAATAATAATGATAATGATATTATCATTATCATAATGATAATAATAATGACAAAAATAATTATAATGAGAGTGATAATGATAATAATGATAATGATAATAATAGCTTTGATTGACCTTTTATTCCGTCCTGGTATAGTTGTTTAAGACTTTTAATTCTGTCTATTGGTACACGTTGCAGTGTTCATATTTGAGTTGTAGTTGTGTTGTAGTTTATGCAGTAGTTTGAGTTGTAGATTATGTTGTAGTTTATGTTGATGTAATTTGAGTTGTAGTTTATGTCCTAGTTCGAGTTGTAGATTGTGTTGTAGTTTGAGTTGTAGTTTATGTTGTAGTTTGAGCTGTAGTTTAGGTCGTAGTTTGAGTTGTAGATTATGCTGTAGTTTATTCAATAATTTGAGTTGTAGTTTGATTTGTAGTTTATGTTCTAGTTTGAGTTGTAGATTGTGATGTAGTTTATGTTGTAGTTTGTATGTTGTAGTTTGAGTTCTAGTTTGAGTTGTAGTTTATGCCCTAGTTTGAATTGTAGATTGTGTTGTAGTTTATGTTGTAGTTTATGCAGTAGTTTGAGTTGTAGTTTAGGTCGTAGTTTGAGTTGTAGTTTATGTTGTAGCTTCAGTTGTGGATCGTGTTGTAGTTTGATTTGTAGATTATGTTGTAGTTTGAGTTGTAGTTTAGGTCGTAGTTTGAGTTGAAGATTTTGTTGTAGTTTGTGTTATAGATTATGTTGTAGTTTCTGTTGTAGTTTCGATAGTGATCATGATATTGAAAATATTCGTTATGGTTATAGTAGTAGCAGTAGTTTTAGTACTATAACTACTGTTATTAATTATGATGATGGGAATGACAATAAAACGATACGAATAACAGGTATTAATTAGATTTGTTAGTAATAATGGCAGTAGTTGTAGTAGTAATAATAGTAATTATGATGATGATATTAATGATGATAGTAATAATGATAGTAGTATTAATGATGATTATGATGATATATTGATGATGGTAATGATGATGATAATAATGATGATAATAATGATAGGAATTATATTACTACTAATAATGAGAATAATAACGGTAATCATAATAACTAATTTTAAAGATTGATAATGATCATGATGATAATGATGACTACAGTGATAAGAAAATCAATAGAATCAGAACAACAACAAACAGTAACAATAACAATAACAATGACATAAAAAATAAGAAATAAAAAATAAAATTAATCATAACATGAACAAACAACCACAATGACAATAGCAATAACAACAACAAACAGTAACAATAACAATAACAATGACATAAAAAATAAGAAATAGAAAATAAAATTAATCATAACATGAACAAACAACCACAATGACAATAACAATAACAACAACAGTAACAATAACCAATAATATCAAAAATAAAAATTTTAAAAGTTCCCACGCTTCACAAAAAAAAAAAATAATAATAATAATAATGATAATGATAATAATGATAATAATAATAATAATAATAATAATAATAATAATAATAATAATAGTAATAATAATAATAATGATGAAATTAAAAAAAAAAATAAATTAGCTTCACCAAAGACGACTCACTGGCTCTGTTTACAAAGGATCGAATCACTAAGACCAATATTTTGTCAAAGAACCATTTTTCAGCTGTTTGTTGCTGATAATAATAACAACAACAAACAGTAACAATAACAATAACAATGATATAAAAGAAAACAAATGAAAAAAAAAATACCAAAATAATAACGATAATAATAATTATTATCATTATTATTTTATATATGAAAACAAAAAAAAAATAATTAGAAAATAAAATAGCTTCACAAAGACGACTCACTGGCTATGTTTACAAAGGATCGAATCATAAAGACCAATATTTTGTCACTGAATCATTTTTCAGCTGTTTGTTTGTTGATAATACAATAATAATAACAACAACAAAACAATAACAATAACAATAACAATGATATAAAAAAAATGAAAAAAAATGCCCACGCAACCTGTAGCTTCACCAAAAATAATAATAGTAATAGTAATAATAATAATAATAATAATAATAATAATAATAATAATAATAATAATAATAATAATAATAATAACAATAATAATAATAAAACGAAAAAAAAAAAAAAAATATATTAAAGAAAATTTTAAAAGCACCAAAGACGACTCACTGGCTCTGTTTACAAAGCGTCGAATCACCAAGACCAGTATTTTGTCACTGAATCATTTTTCCGGTTTGTTGTTGTTATTCTTGTTATATTGTTGTTGTTTTTTTATTTTTGTATTTTGTTTTTGTTATTTTTGTTGTTTGTTATTTTTATTGTTGTTTTGTTATTGTTTGTTATTTTTATTGTTGTTTTTGTTTGTTATTATTTTATTTTATTGTTTTGTTATTGTTTTAGTTATTATTATTATTGTTGTCATTGTTTTAGTTATTAGTGTTGTTATTTTTGTTGTTATTGTTTTAGTTATTATTGTTGTTATTTTAACTGTTGTTTTGTTATCTTTTAGTTATTTTTTTGTTATTATTGTTATTGCATTTGTTGTTATTATTATTGTTAGTAGTAGCAGTAGTAGAAGTAATATTGCTGTCGTCATTGTTGTTGTTGTTAATGACAATAATAGTAATTATAATGATAAATGAGAAATAAAAGATGACAAAGAAATTAATCAATAAGTGATTAGATTAATATAACGTAATATAACCAATCCGAAATGGCATGGAAAGAAGGAATAGGGAGAGAGTAAAAAAGCGAAAAGGGTTGGAAGCGCTAATGGAAGAAGAGGAGAAGGAAAGAGAAAAAGAGAATGAATGAATATGAAAGGTAGATGGGGAACGTAGCCAAAAAAAAGAAAAGAAAATATAAAACAATTTTTGAAATAGGTTAGAGAGAAAAATTGGTGGAAGATGGAATGGTAAAATAGGCAAGCGTTGATAAAGAATAAAAAGAAACAAGTGAAAGATTTAGAAAGGCATGGAAAATTAATCAACTTTTTTTTTTTTTTTTTTTTTTTGAGAAGGGGGAACAAAGAGATTAAATCGATTAAATCTTTTTCACTTTTTTTCTTTTTCTTTTTCCTTTTCTTTTTTTTCTTTTTTGATGGAGGGAGAAAGGCTATTAAATTGGGCAATTCGTAAGGTGAGTAAAAATGAGTATGATGGAATTATGAGTAATTTCGGCAGAGAGAAAGAGAAGGAACGTTAAATTGTTTTTAATAGGCTTAATAATAGGAATATGGTGTCGTAAAAGAAGGCAAGGGAATTGACAGAGTTTGTGTGTGTGTGTGTGTGTGTGTGTGTGTGTGTGTGTGTGTGTGTGTGTGTGTTTGTAAGTCTACGTGTGTAACCGTGTCTGTTTTTTTTTTTTTTTTTTTTTTTTTGGCATGCGTGTATGTGAATGTTTGTGTGAGTTTTTTCGTATATGTATAAGTGAATATGTGTGTTTTGACGTGTGATTTTGTATGTATGTGTTTGGATGTGTATGTGTTATCATTCGAATATACATATATATACATATATACAAACTAGACTTCAGACACACCAACCAAGGCCTAAATTTGATATTAAAACCCATTAAGACCTAAATTTGGGGTGTAAAACCACGCCAGGTTCTAAAAATAGGCCCTATAACCCCTATAAACCTACATCAGGCTCTAGAAAACCTATTAAAAAAGCTCTAAAACCGCGACTTTAAACCCCCATCAAGCTCTAAAAAAAAAAATAAAAAAAAATAAAAAATTAATAAATAAATTCTAGAAATAGTTTTTTAAAAACTAGAAGCTCGACCCAAAACCCACATTGAGTTCTAAAAACCCTCTAGAAAAAGAACTCTAAAACCTCGACCTATAGACTCTGTAGACTATAGCTCTAAAAATCGACCCTAAGCAAACAAAGCTCTAGAAACGACCGGAAACCCTTTAATATAAATAAAAAAAATAACACAAAATAGATGAATAATTCTCTAGAAACGACCCGAAACTTCCTTTAATATGAATAAACAAACAAGCAAAAAATAGCTAAACAAAAGATTCACCAGAAACTCGACTCGAAACTCCCTTCAACATAACCAAACAAAACAAAAATAGTCTCCAGAAACTCGACTCAAAACTCCCTTCAACATAACCAAAACCAAAACAAAAAACACAAACAAAAGACCCTCAACGAACTCGACCCCCTAACGCCCCAACCTCTCTTCCAGCATCGAGACACCCAGGAGACCCTGGCTGTCCTCGACCGCCTCGACCTCGACACCGATAAACCCAGCGACGAGGAGACGGCAAGGAAATTCGGCTTCGAAGACGACTACTTCTCCGGGAACCTCTCCTGGTGGCAGAACACGAAGCCCAAGTTATGGTCGCTGTTCGACGAGCCCTATTCTTCACAGGCCGCCAAGGTAAGTGGGGAGGGGTTGGAGGTGGACGGAAGGGAGGAGAGAAGGAGAAGGAAGAAGGAGAAAAGAAAGAGAGGAGAGATAGGAAGGAGGAAGAGGAGGAGAGGGAACGGAGGAGGAAGGAAAAAGAAGGTGGAGGAGAGAGGAAGGAGGTGGGACGGAAGGGGAAGAAGAGGAGGAGGAAGGAAGGAGGAGGTGGAGGAGAGAGAAGGTGGAGGAGAGGAGGAGGTGGGACGGAAGGGGAAGATGGAGGAGAGAAGAGATGGTGGAGGTGGGACGGAAGGGAGAGGAGGAGGAGGAAGAAAGGAGAAGGTGGAGGAGGAGGAGGAGGAGGTGGAGGAAGAGGAGGGAGGGAAGAGGAAGAAGAGGAGGTGGGAGGAAGGAGGTGGAAAGAGGAGGAGGAAGGAGGAGGAAGAGGTGGACGGAAGGAGGAAGAGGGTGGAAGAAGGAGGAAAGAGGAGGAGGAGGAAGGAGGAGGAGGTGGGACGGAAGGGAGAGAGGAGGAGAGGAGGAGGAGGAACGGAAGGGAGGAAGAGGAAGAGGTGGGGGGAGGTGGACGGAATGGGAGGAGGAGGAAGAGAAGTAGGAGGAGTGGGACGGAAGGAAGAAGAAGGAGGAGGAGGAGGAGAAGAGGAGAGAAGGAGGTGGAACGGAAGGAGGAAGAGAAGGAGGTGAGGTGGACGGAAGGGAGGAAGAGGAGGAGGAGGAAGGAGAGGAGGAGGAGGTGGATAGGAAGGGAGGAAGGAAGGAGGTGGAGGTGGAACGAAGAGGAGGGAGGAAGAAGGAGGAGGTGAGACGTGGAAGGGAGGAAGAGGAGGAAGGAGGGGTGGAACGGAAGGGAGGAAGAGAAGGAGGTGGAAGTGGGACGGAAGGGAGGAAGAGGAGGAGGAGGGACGGGGAGGAAGAGGTGGATAGGAAGGAGGAAGAGAAGGAGGTGGTGGGTGGACGGAAGGGAGAAAGAGAGAGGAGGTGGACGGAAGGGGGAAGAGAAGAGGAGGAGGGAGATGAAGAAGAAGAGAAGGAGGAGGTGGAACGGAAGGGAGGAAGAGGAAGTGGAGGTGGGACGGAAGGGAGGAAGAGGAGGAGGAGGAGGTGGAACGGAACGGGAGGGAAGAGAAGGAGGAGGAGGAGGAGGAGGAGAGGAGAGAGGTGGATAGAAGGGAGAAGAAAGGAGGAGAGGACGGAAGGAGGAGAGAAGGAGGAGGGGGAGGAGGAACGAAGGAGAAGAGAGGAGGAGAGGTGGAAGGAAGGGAGGAAGAGGAGAGGAGGTGGATGGAAGGGAGAAGGGAGAGGTGAACGAAGGAGGAGAGGAGGTGGAACGGAGAGGAGAGGAGGAAAAGGCAGGAGGAGGAGGAGAGGAGGAGGAGGAGGTGAACGGAAGGAGGAAAGGAGGGAGGAGGAGAATGAGGAAGAAGATATAGAAGAATTAAAGGAGGAAGAGGAAGATTTAGGAGAAGAAGAAAAATGAGACAAGGAGGAGGAGGAGGAGGTGGAACGGAAAGGAGAAAAGGAGGAGAAGGAGGAGAGGAAGATTTAGGAGAAGAAGAAAATGAGACGAGAGGAGAAGGAAGGGGAAAACGGAAAGGAGGAAGAGGAGAGAAGGAGGAAGATGAAGCTATAGAATAATGATTTAAAAAAAACGAGGAGGAGGAGGAGGACGAGTAGAAGGAGGAGGAAGATATAAAAGAAGTCGATGAAGAGAAGGAGGAGGAGGTGGAACAGGAGGAAGAAGAAGTTGAGGAGGAGAAGGAAGAAGATCAAAAGGGGG
>NW_020868439.1:337998-340498 GCF_003789085.1 Penaeus vannamei | reverse complement strand
GATACTGTCCTCTGTGTTCTTTGTAAGTCTCCTTTTTATTGGCTGCAGTTGTTACTCTATTCTTATCTGTGAATGCGAACCCCCGAAAGCCCTTAACCCCCCCCCTCCCCCAGGCTGCACACCTCCTTCAGTATCGCCCTTCCCCGCCGCGCCCCTCGCCCCGTCGCCCCTCCCGCACCTACTTGTGTCTCCCCTCTCCCCCCTACACACTGGCACCCCTCCCCCGCCCTCCCGCACGCACGCGACAACCGTCCTTGATCTCGCCACATGACGGGCCGCCCGCGCCGGCCCAGAAGGCGGCCGCCGCGCCCCTGAGGGAGGAAAGTTGGACGGCGTCGTGACCTCGCCTCGCCCAGACGAGCGAGCGCGACCCGCCTTGCAGGACGGGGATCTTGAGCAGGTCGGTCAAGGTGACCTGAGGTGGGATCAAAGATGGTATGTGCGTCTTGTACCGAGGCAGCTGTGCCACTCGAGGTGTGCTGCCGTCACCTCCCTCTTCTTCAGCAGAGCAACACCAGCACTGATGACAGAGACTCCAAGCTCTTCAGTACCCAATTAGAATCGATCTGTACGTGACGTGCCCCTGTGAGTTCTCTCCCACACGCAAAGCCGCGTGCACTAGTTGTTTCACACCAAGAGCCAAGTTCCCCCTTGAGCCTTCACTTCAAGCAACAAACAAACAAAAAAAAAACGAGAGTCTGCTATCTATTAGTCCGAGAACACTCTTTTCCCTCGGAGCTTTGTTGCCTCTTTGCAATATCGCACCCGTGACCCTTGGAGCGATCCTGCCCAGATTTAGCGACTGTGATCCAGCCATCTAGTGACCCTTGCCAGTCCTAGCACCAGCGACCCCACTCTATAGCGACCCCACTCTGTTCTACTCTTAGTAAGCCTGGCTAGTGACCACGCACACGTTACGTTGCCGTAGCGGGCCTGGCTGCTCCGCTCTTTCTCATACTGTCCACAATAGAGCTCCTTTTGTGACTGCGGGGCGTGGCTGGCTCCGTCTTTCTGCTCTTCTCTCACAATACTGCTCCACAAGAGCTCCTTTTGTGACTGCCTGCTAGTGTCCGATTTGTCATTGATGATTTCCAAGCTCTTCCATGCAGAGGGATGGCTGATTGCACCGCCTGATGTTCTTGGGCTCTTTACTGGCAATGAATACTCCTTCCATATACCCCGCCCCCTTCTTCACAGAAAGGCAGAACCACAAGACTCCCATAGCACAGTAGCTGCTGCTATACTCTGCCTTCCGTAAAGCCTTCAATGTACGATGAATAACCAACCCCCCCCCATAGAGAGAGTACAGGTGTTACAGTGTGTTATCCATTCTCAAAGACAAGGATCACGTGCTTTCTTAAGGGAGCTCACAGCTCGAAGTTGCCGTGTTATCTTCCTCTTTGTCCCTCCCCGTTTTCTCTCTCTTTCCATCTTGCCTCAACAAAGATCATATAAGCGCCAGTACCAGTAGATGGGAGGAAGCCCCCCCCCCATAGACCCTTCTGCCAAAGTCATTTTCCTCTGTACATATGGCACTTACATACATCCATTATATACATACTTACATTCATATCCATATATATATATATATATATATATATATATATATATATATATATATATATATATATATATATATATATATATATATATATATATGTAAATTATATGTATGTTGTATGTATGTATGTAATATTGTATGTATTGTTGTAATGTATGTATGCATTATGTAATTGTATCGCATGACATTTTCATATAGGATATATAGAACTGAATTCACTAATCCCTCAGACTGTTTTGGATTTTTAACACAGCTGATTCCAGAGCAAAGTTTCGCGCCAGCAGAACTCGCTGTCCGAGAACTCTCATTTTCAGAAAAGGGTCCAAGACATGCGCACAATAAGTGGAATGGTGAAATGCGTTTAGAGATTGACGTGTCCTGGTACGTAGGAAGTACGGTGTGTGTGTGCCAGGCTGTTGTTGTCGTGGGTGTAAGTCCCGGTGTGGTAGCGTTGTTTGGTGTAAGTGTCGTGGCTGCATGTGTACGCTTGTATATAGGTGTGTATATATTGTATACACACCACGATATCACCGATACACCCATATCAGCTTGTTATATACATGCACTTCGCTTGATTCGACAACAGATATCTTATTTCTCTTTTTTTTTTTGGATTAGAGAAGGATCAGTCTGTCATCTCATTGGTAGATAAGACTATTAGTGCATAGTTATTAGTCATAGCATACGGTGGGTATTGTAATAATAATCTATTTTAAAAAAGGGTAATTAACTAGAGTGGTGTTGGAACCATTAATCATAGACTCATATATTGATAATTGTAGATATTATGTTTTATGATATTTTGACAGATAATTTGCATATTTCGAGTTGTCGCTTTATTTCATACACCTTGCTTTAGACTCGTGTCCGCGCGACCTGGCCGCCGGCGCGCAAATATTGATTCTGGCGGTTTGTATGTTGTGAGATAAAAGCACAGTG
>NW_020868439.1:332412-337898 GCF_003789085.1 Penaeus vannamei | reverse complement strand
CTCTCTCCTCTCGTCTCTCTCTCTCTCTCTCTCTCTCTCTTCTCTCTCTCTCTCTTCTCTCTCTTCTCTCTCTCTCTCTCTCTCTCTCTCTCTCTCTCTCTCTCTCTCTCTCTTCTCTTCTTTTCTTTCTCTCTCTCTGCTCTCTCTCTCTCTCTCTCTCTCTCTCTCTCTCTCTCTCTCTCTCTCTCTCTCTCTCTCTCTCTCTCTCTCTCTCTCTCTTCTCTCTCTTCTCTCTCTCTTCTCTTCTCCTCTCTCTCTCTCTCTCTCTCTGTGTGTTTGTGTGTGTGTTTGTGTATGAGTGTGTGTGTATCCGTGTGTATGAATGCTCGTCTCTATGTCCGTTTTATGTATGTATACTTTTATGTGTGTTTATTGATGTATGCGTCTCTGTGTGTGAATATGGATGTATGTAAGTATGCTTATGGATGTGTTCGTATGTATATTAGTAATATGTATACTCAGATGTGTATGTACGTGTCCAAACTACTAAGGAATGACACATGTAAATGTTAGGAGAATAGGTTTTGTACAGGGAACTTTAGTACACGATTGGGATAATGAGAATAACTGTGATTTACGATAATAGGCTTTGCAATATACGTGTGGGTTTGGGGAGTTGATTGTTTGTGTCTGAGTGAAAGTATGTATCTCTTAAAACAATGGGAATGGTGTGTCTGTTTATCGCTAGGTAAATGTCCATCTGTCAAACCCTGGTAGATGTGTGTGTGTGTCTTTTGCCCAAACACAGAAAACGAGTGTTTATGTCATCTGTCAGACACTGAGGCATTTATGCAACACTTGGAAGATGTGTATGTGTCTATCTGCCAAACACTGGAAATGTGTGTGTCTAAAACACTAGGGAAGTGTTTGTGCTCATGTCTCAAACGTTAGGAAATGTGTGTGTCTAAAACTCTAAGGTGAAATGAAATTTGTGTTCATGTCTCAGACGTTAGGAAAAGGTGTGTGTGTGTTTATCCGACACTAGGAAGCTGTGTAGGAATACCTGTCAGGCACTGCGACAGATTGGTACGTGAGGAGAGCGCAAGGGAGCGCGCGTGTCCTGCCGTGTCCTGGTCTGCGAAAGAGCGCTTGGGTTTAGCTGGACCGTGAGTCTGACTGACCGCCTGTTGGCTCGGCAAAAAAAAAAAAAAAAAAAAAAAAAAAAAAAAAAAAAAAAAAAAACGCAGAGGATTCCCTGCACACCTGACACAGCGCCGGCGTGCCACAGCGGCCGCGGTGCCATGCCCTGTTTTCCTCATGAACTCATTTTTACCGTTTGTTTGGTAGGCAACGGCGACGAGTCCATCCCCATGTTGAGTCTTAACAACCACCTGCAGCTGGGTGGGGGGTTCTGCCCACCTCCACCACCAACCCCAACAGCGGCTGCCCCCCCACCGCCCTCTCCAACACCCACGGGCCGCCCTCCACCACCCTCATCAACACACTCCCCCGCAGTCGGTGCGGTCCCCAACAATTACAGCGCCGCGCCCACCGTGCGCGCCTCGCACCCCCGGCCCGCCTCCCCCAACACCTCCCCCAGCCCTCCCCCCGCCGTGGCGCGCAGGTCTCCCCCTCGCGCAGGGCGCACGCCGCGTCGCTGCGCATCACGACGGCCTCGCCCTTGCGCGGCGCCCAGAACCCCCTGCGCGGCGCCCTCAGCTCCTCCCTGCGAGGCTACCACGGGGCCGCTCTCGCGCGCGCCCCAGGGGAGCCCCCACCACGGCGGCGCGGGGGGCGGGAGACCCCCTCAGGTCCCTGGTCTCCAGACGCGCGAGCTCCGCTGCGGACTCGATCCTGCAGGGGGCGCACCACGCCGCAGACGCTGGGCTGCTCGCCGACCACGCCCCGGCCGCCAGGGCGTCGCCGCGCTCGAGGCAGCCGCCCACGAGCGCCCGCCCGCGAGCCGCTCGACCCGCCCCTCACGGCGCCCCTCCTCCCCGCCCCGCCCCCGCCCCGGTAACACCACCCCTGACGCCCGTGCCTTAAATATGCGTTCTTCCAGCACCGCGTGTGTCACCCCCCCCCCTGCCCTTTCCCCCTGGTCCTCCGCCCTCAGTGCCTCCCCCCCCCCTCCACCGCCCCCCCTCCACCAGCCATCTGCAGATCGCTCGGGCTTGCGACGCCCCTGGCCCTCATCCTCAAGGGACGCCCACTCTGGGACTCCCTCGCTCCCCCGCCCTCACGCCCTCACGTCGAGGATTCCACCTTGTGCGTTATCGGCTCTTTCTAGAATTCGTTGTCCCTCTGCTCCTCCTCTCTCCCTTCCCCCCCCCCTCCCTCTTTCTCTCCCTCTTCCTCTCCTTCCCTTTCTTCAATCCTTCGATGCGTTTTCCCTCATTTTTTTTTTTCGTCGTTGATGTGCACGTAGACCCCTATTCCCCCCCCCTCCCCCCTCCCCCCCTCTCCTCTCTTCCCTCTCCCCCCCCCCCCCCCATAATGCAATACCGCCGCGTTTATATTGCTTTTTGCTTGTTAGTCCCCCCCCCCCCCTTCCCCTCTCCCCCCCTCCCCCCTACCGGTCCCTCTCCCTTACCTATTAATAATAGTGTTCGCGTCCACCTGCTATGGTCTTTCGATCCTTGTTATAGCGCAGTGGTCTTTCCCCATGATTACTGTTTTCTTTTTACCTCTTTTTTATTTATTTATTTATTTATTTTATTATGATTATTCGTGCTGTACAAAAGTTGCATTTTTTTCTCTCTCTCTTTTTTTTTTTTTTTTTACCGGGCCTTGCTATTCCTCCCGTTTATAGTTTTGTATATACAGGCACATGCATCTCTTCTGTTATTTTATATTTGTTTCTCTGTTTGTCTATCTGCCTGTCTGCCTCTCTGTTTATTTCTCTGTTCTCTGTTCTTCTCTTCGCTCGTCTTTCATTTCTACTTTGCTTTTTCTGTTTTCTTTTCCTCCTCCCTTCTCCCACTTTGTTTCTTTTTTTTCTCTTCTCTTCTCGTCTCGTCTCTTCTCTTCTCTTCTCTTCTTTCTCTTCTCTTCTCTCTCTCTTCTCTTCTCTTCTCTTCTCTTCTCTTCTCTTCCTCTTCTCTTCTCTTTCTCTTCTTTCTTCTCTTCTCTTCTTCTCTTCTCTCTCTCTCTCTCTCTCTCTCTCTCTCTCTCTCTCTTCTCTTCTCTCTCTTATTTCTCTCTCTCTCTATTCTCTCTCTCTCTCTCTCTCTCTCTCTCTCTCTCTCTCTCTCTCTCTCTCTCTCTCTCTCTCTCTCTCTCTCTCTCTCTCTCTCTCTCTCTCTCTCTCTCTCTCCCTCCCTTACCCCTTGTAAGATGAGCATGTTGCCGCTTAGTGATTTTTTTATTCATTTATTGTTCGTGAGTGCGATTTTATAACCGAAGTTCTTGCTACTTATGAGGTCGATCACGTGTTTGGGTTTTGTATTCGAGTGGACACAGGGCAGGTGTAGTCACGTGCGCCAGTCCCTCCTCCCCCCCCCTCCCCCTCCCCTTAAGAAGTTAAAAAGAGAATCCCCATCCCTTTATCTACTTGTCTGTGCTCTGTCTCCCCTCTTCTACTGTGGTTCTCGTTCTCTCTCTCTCTCTCTCTCGTTCTCTCGTTCTCGTTCTCTCTCTCTCTGTCTCTCTTTCTTTCTCTGTTTCGTTTCGTTCTATCCCTTCACGAATACTCTCTTCTCCCGCTCCCTCATTTCCATGTCTCCCCCCACTTCATCTTTCTTCTCGATTCTATGCCCTCTTTGCCCCCCCTCCATCTTCTTCTCCACCCCCCCCCCCTTCCTCTCGCCAGTGTGTCCCCTGCCTCCCCATCTCCCTTACCCCCCCCCTTGTCATCTCCCACACTCATCCCCCCGTGACATTCATATCCTAATGTGCCTGTAATTAAACCCACTTTTGCTATTTTTAGAATTTTCACATGCTAAAAAAAAAGACTGCTAAACGTCACATTATTTTTAGAACTTTCATCAGGACAGCAAAGTGACAGTGTGACTAATTTTTACTTAGTAAATCCTTCTTCTTCTCTTAATTCTGGTGAAACGAGTCAGTCCTTCTATCACCATAAGTGATGACCTGTGTCTGTGCTAAAATCCTGTGCAGTATGATAAATACGCCATTTCCGGTCCACGTCGAAGTCTGGGGAGGCGCGCGCCCGGCTTCGAGGCCCGGCGGAGGCAGGGCGGGGGCGGCTCGCCCTCGACTCCCCCGAGGCGATGGCTGCGAGGGCGAGAGCCGCGACCACCCGCTCTCTCGCTCGGCCTTGCCTCGGGGAGCTGCCTGGGACGCGAGCGACGTCGTGGAGGCGAGTCGTTCCCTCTGGCTCTCCGGGTCTGCGGCTCCTCGCCTCGCCCGGGCCTCGCCTCGCCCCAGACTCCGCGATGGCCACTTTTTTCTCGAGACTATCCTTGCTTCTACAGATCTTGTTCACAAATCTTGCTCACTCGCTCCCACTCACAGAACGTCACTCGGCATCTAGGAGTGTTTCCTGCACATGTCTTCTTGGGTGTCTTTTGACCACTCACCTGCTTCTCAAAGCTGGCTCATTGTGTACTCTTGGCCGGGCCTTGACTGACAGCTCCGCCACCCTGTGTTGTTGTCTTTTATTCTTGTTTGTAGAGTGGAAGCTCTAGTCAAGACCCCGGCCATCTGCAAGTGAGCCCTCTTTTCCTTCATATACTGACGCTGACTAATATTACTTTTTCAGGCAACGATGCCCCTAATTCCACGACTAATGGTACATCTAAAGGTAGTGACATGCCCTCAAACAAAATAACTGGATTCTAGAGGTCCAGCATCCACCATCACCCATGGCCAACTCTTGTCAGTGCCGTGGTTGTGGGCATCACAAGGGAAAGTAAATGGTTGTTTTGTACCATATGGTGTTGTGATATTGACTCCACGCGACCTCCCAGTATCCTGTCCTTAAATGAGTTCGTTTACGGAAGCTTCCCCTCCCCCCCCCCCCTCGACCCCTTCCACTCTCCTCCGCGCGGTCGTGCCCCTGCCTGTTCCTGCGGGCATGGAGCGTCCTCGACTTCGTGCCTGGAGGAACCTGGGGCGACGGATTCTTAGACGAACTCCTCTTAGACGCCTGACCTCCCGTGCCCCCCCCCACACCACCACCACCTCCCCCTCAACCTCACTCCAGTATCGTGCTTTCTTCCCTTTGTACAACGCTCTGTTTTAAAGTACGTGGACCTCAGCGCCCGTAGCCAGGAGATGTTCACACTGTCGCTTGCCCTGTTTGGTTAGTGAGAGGACCTCTGAAGCGCCTCTCGGGGGGAACCGGTCTTCGGTCCCCCCGTGCGTGGTTTTCTCCCTCTCGATCGGTCTCCGGTCTCAGTAACTCTCGACTTGTGCCATTTGAATGTTACAAAAGACCGAATCAGCTCGTCCCCGCGCGCCAAAATGAAGCTGTACACATTACTACAACGTCGATGTACCGTAGTGTTTTGCCTGGAAGGGACGTCCGTAGCACCCGAGTAGAGGAGTGCCTTGCACTTTGTCACAGATCCAAAACGTAGCCA
>NW_020868439.1:317412-322412 GCF_003789085.1 Penaeus vannamei | reverse complement strand
GACGATGATTTGTGTGAGGTAACTAAGCTAGTAGAAAAAAAAATTGCAACTGTTAAAAAGCATATTGATTATTGCAACTATCGCTTATTGTAATTAACATCATCACTGTAGCCAAACTATATTTTCACTTACCACAAATTTTCCTGTTAGTCTCTGATAGACACTAGGTTTGAGTTACTGAATATAGCGTAGAAAAACAATGCCTAGGCTGGTCATCATATGACTGTATAGTAATTTAACCTAAGTCACGTGTACATAGCTCCAGGGTCAGCCAAGTTACGATAATTGTCAGGGTTTGCCTGCCTGGACAACTATTAGAATTCTCTTATCAAATGTTATTTCTTTCATTAGTACACTGATTATAAAGTTACTGGACACAATTAGACTAAGTGTTCATACAGGTGAAGCACGGCGGCTATCTTAACCAACTGGCCCCTTAAGTGACGGCAAAATCCAGGCTCTTGTGTCGGCCTTGGTGTCGCCACTTCAATACACTATCGCATTGTTACTTATTATTATCATTATGATTATTATTCTCCAGAGATTAGACTTATTGATTTTCCTCTAGATCAGCTCGGCGGCGACTCGCGCGGTCGAACCCAGGGACACAGCGCCCGGGCCAGCTTCCGGTAGGCTCTGAACCATCTCCGTGTATTTTGCCTCCGAGTGAGACGGTCTTGTCTCTCGTTTCCATCTAGATACCAACTGTTACTGTCACCGTGGAACGACGTTTGAATTTCTAATAGTTGTTGAAATTATATGAATATTTTATCTTTGATATAAACGAAAAGAAATGTAATATTTATAGGAAAAGAATATACAGTTTAGAGCCTCTTCCCCCCCTTTCCTTGAAAAAAAAGGTAAAAAAGTAAATCTAAGGCCTAATGCCGGTATTCTAGTGGAAGTCTTTGGAGCGAGCGAAGGAGGCCCGAGCTGGCTGGCTGAGGGCCCCGATCTCGACCGCGCGGGTGGCCATCCGGGTGCACCGCTGCCTCCCAGCCCAGAGCACGGCCAATCATGAACTTGCCGAAATGCACCTTTTCATTCGTCGGCGGTCCCTTTTCTTCACGTTACGGAGGATGCTCTTTGAAAGGCATGCCTGAATTCCCCCTTCCCCCCCCCCCCATCATCTTACCCTATAACCACACTAAAAGAAAAAAGAAAAAAACTTTAATCGTCTTTTTGTAGATGTATATTTATCCCTCTCACCCCCCCCCCCCCACGAGAGATATACCCCCAAATAAAAAAAAGAGAGATTTAGGAGATAAAAGAAACTGTATCCTTAGATTACAGTGCAACTTATCGTCAATCTTTCTATGGAAGAGCATGGCAATTTACGTAATCAAAAAAAAAAAAAAAAAGAAACAGGAAAACAAATTTTTTTAAAAATCGTGCTGGGAGGTAGGTGTTTGTGCCGCTTCTCTCCTTCTCACCCTGCATGTTAGAACTTACGGGACCAAACCAGTCGAACGTTACACAGGGAGGGTGGAAACCTCACTTGTCCGGGGGCTCCGCTCTTTCTCTGCTCTCTGCGAGTAATGGGAAGTTGCATTGACGAAAACCCCATTGCCCTTCTGAACGGAACGCGTAGGCAGAGGGGTGCATCCGGTATGCATCCCGATGATGATTCGGTAAATTAAAACTGTATTATCGAGTTTTTGATATAGAGCCTCTCTTTTTCCTCCCCACCACCCGTTTTCTTTCCTTTTTTTAACAACGCAACGCCCACGGATTAAAAAAAAAATTAGTTGTCAATGCGTTTTGTGGATGCAACTGCCCTCTAAGATGGCGGCCGAGATTTGCCTGCGGCCAGAGTCAGGTAGTGGGTAGGAACGGTGCGATAATATGACCTCTTATATGGGATGTAATATGAGTACATGGCTAAAAAAAACAGCATGTTTTTTTTAATCTTTTTTCTAAGAATGTCGTTTTTGCTACGAGGTGGAAACAGATTTGTGGAAACGCGAGGAGGAAAAAGATAATATAATGTATGTTTGTCAGTGGTAAGGTTGCCAGACTTTGTAGACTGCTGTAAGCTGATTCTGCCAGTGATATCATAAGTGATCAAAAAATAACTAAAGATGGTGATATATATTAAAGAAAAGTAAACAGCCATTCAAACCTCAGTTCTAGTATTACACTTGTTCAAAAGGATATATATATGTATGTATCCCTTGAAGAGTAGTAACTTCTGCTCAACTGCTGTTTAGATAATTATACCTAATTGTATTGAGAAAATTGAGTCATATAGTCACATTTCATTAGCTGACTCTTGGACTAGTTGAACAAGGTCAGTGTTAACTATGGAACTTATCACACCTCCTGAAGCTCGACTTGAAGCAGCAAAAAGATTTCCTGAAAATGAACTCTTGGATTTAGGAGTTACTGGCAGTACAGCAATTGGTCTTAAATTGTTGTCATAAGCTGGACCTTCTTTCTATATATACATTTTACTTAATCAGTATTGCCTCGTCCACATGTGTTTACATACACATTTTGATAGGGACTTCTAAGTAATGTACGACCAGCTACTGTGTATCATAATTCCAAAATCTGTACAGTACTGCGTGAACTAAACGGTATAAATTTAATCGTGATTATCTACAATTTATCATTGTCGACTGATGAGTAGATTCACTGCAACAATCTAAACATGAAAGGTATTTCTTCATATCCTCAGGCCTTGTGAAATCAATAAGTTACCTGTAAGAAGTCAATTGTCGCTTGTAATGCCATGGAGTTCTTGTTAAAGGTGTTATTTTTTTAAATCCGGCCTATTTGCTGTAGAATGAATAAATGGATAGTAAATATATTTAAGGTAAAAAGACAACCCAAGGATTCAGAGAGAAGCCGATACGCCCACTTTGCACCTTTGAACAAAAACGCCATTTTCTCTCAGTTTGGAGTTACGTGTGTACTCAAAAGCTGGACTACATTATTTATACATAAAAAGGTTGACAAGAGAGTCAGTATTGAATATGTACAGCTCATTAGATTGTTATGGTGATATAGGAAATGGTGAAATGTTGGTGCATTTCAAATATTTTAGTAACTACGCTTCTAAAGGTGTTGCATAATAAAGGGTGTTGATGATGTATTTACACATGCGTAGTTTGTGCCCTGATGCGTTGGTTGTTCTCATACTGTTAACTTTACCCCCGCTTTCCAATTTGTACTATCGCCATAACCACTGATGACTCCACACTAAGGGGCGAGCGCGAGGCAGCAGCAGCAACAGCAGCAGCAGCGACAACAGTCCTCCTAAAACAGCTGCTTCGTTACTAGTCATCGGGAAGTAGGGATGGTTGTCCAAGGTGAGAGAGGTCGTGTCTCGATGACTGGGTCGCTAGTCTAGTCCTACGAAGTTTGTTTTTTTTTTTTTTTTTTTATACGTAGCGTACAGATACAAATTCGAATAGTCAAACTGCCATAGAAACATATTAAATACCAAGTTGTTGTCCTCGGCCGCAATTACTGTTTTTTTGAGAAAAAAAAACAACAAATGACAGCGGTTGTGGTTGTTGATGTGGGAACCGCCCGCCCCGCCCCTCCCCCTCCCCTACCCCTCTCCCCCCTCCAGCCACCCTTTAGTCTTCAGTCAGTCTGGGTTATGGTGTGCAGGCCACGCCTTGTCAAGTTCATTAAAAAACTGGTTAGTACTTCAGTCAGTATTCATTTCAGATTGAATCGGAACATTTGATGACAATAACACTTGATTATAATATATGAGAAATATATGTACAAACTCTAATCTCAAAAATATATATATAATAAAAAAAGAGAAGGTAAATAATTGCTACGACCTTATATCCGCACTTTATAGAGAAATAAAACCAAATGTAGTAAATAAAAGTGAACTTCAGTGCGTGGACCACAGCACATACCACTCAGTCTTCTGAAAGGTACTTATCATGGCCCTTTTATTGAGAAAAAAAACTTCAATTTCTTGGGTTTGTCATTCAGTCTAACATGTCAAGGAAATCGACGTAAATAATGCGAAGGCTGAGGAATATGAAGGTCTGTTAATGTACATACACTTTAAATGAATAAACAGATATATATAATTAACAGTGAGAGAGAGAGAGAGAAAATTCAAAATCTATCTACAGATTATCAAAGCGGTGAATCACAAATTATGATATATTTTCCAATAGTATTCATCAACCCAAAATTTTACGACAAAAATAAAATAAAAAACATAAAATCGAATTTAAGCTTTAAAAGGGTGTTGCATGTCATTCAAAATTTTGGGAAGAAACACAAATCTGTTATTGCCTCTTCGTGGCTCATGAACATGCACTGGCCTCTGCATATATAGTAATCCTTGTAAAATCACAAACTCGATCTTGTTATTAATCAATCCTTCAATCTTATCCTGTTTATAGACCTACAAGAGAGTACTCCTGTATAATGTTTTAGACTGAGATGTCAAATTGCTGTAATCAAACAAAAATATGTCACGATTACCACTAACGAGACAAAACTTCAAAAAAAAAAAAAAAAAAACTCGCGTCTATTTCAAAATCTAAAACCAAAAATAATTTAATTTCGTTTGATATTTGGTGATACGGGGTTGTGATGCAAGAGGGCCTTTTAAAGGAAATATATATATATACATAAAGTTTGTTCCCAAGATGCAACGGGACACAAATCTTTTACATGGGACTCATCAGTTCATAGCATATCTACTTAACCATTTTTATGCATAGAAGTGTAAGGTTTCATTCTATTAATATAAATAATATCAAAGCATCTGGTTGTTTGATTTTATTCCCTTTCTCCATCCTTGTTCTTCATAAATTACTATAAAGTTGATATAAGTTTGATGTAGAAATTCAGCCAAAAATTTATAATTATTGTTACTTGGTATGTAAATCTATTTTATTTCTGTCATTATCATTATCAATAGAAACGGAGATTGGCTGATTCCGAGACACAGGAAATGTTTTTCAAAGTCTTTAGGTATTTGAACATGATTACATTCTGGAAAAATCATTTCA
>NW_020868439.1:302412-312412 GCF_003789085.1 Penaeus vannamei | reverse complement strand
ACACATCCCTATCACATCCCAAACAGGACCCTTCCTACCTGAACTTCCGGCTCCAAACTCGATACAGCAATCGAGGCCTTCTGGGGGAAGAGCGCACAGCAGGCGGGCGTGGCAAAGGTCAAGCATAAACCGCAAAGGCCCACCTGGAGAGGAGCCGAGATCCAAGGCATTCTCCTTAGTGTCCCCCGCTTCTCAAGCGCATTCATCAGAATGGGTGGCAGGACTGGCGAAAGAAATAGAAAGTCACAACCTTCACATGATACACTTAAGTATATATAGGAAAGCCTGTAATTCCTAGAAATGATACATTACGTTCATGGCTAAAGGTATACCATGAACAGTGGTGTGTTATTGCTCAGTAGGTGCTGTGCAATCACTTGCAACAATCATGGATACTATAACATAACACAATAACCTACCTTAATTTTTTTTTATTGAACTCATAGTTACTTCCATAGCAAAGTTTGATCTATATATCATAAATCAATATAATCAAAATCTCTACCAAAGTACTTTCTTAGAATACATGCATTTTAGTGTAATATATATAACTCAAATATGTACTATAACTGCATAAATTTAACAGTCTGAAGTAGACAGCTCTACTATATGTTAACATGCATGAAATATTTGCTAAAATAAATAAGTAATTCAGGCTAATTAGCTCTATGAGCTGAACTGAAAGCTAGAGTCTATACTGTAAAATATATATTCATCTACACAACATGAACTGCCTGAAACAATCCACATGCAATAACACTACTTAACTCCACTGTCACTACCAGCTATTCACAAGCTACAGAAGGTCCAAATCTTCATTACCTATTTCATTATCACACCTCTACTAAAGCCGTCATACAAAACAATAAGAAACAATTCAGTTATCAAATAAAAAAAAAAAAGAAAAAAAAAAAAGGGCCACAAATCAACCACATCTTCCAGTCCTCATGCCGGACCAAGCGGATGCGCACACCACCTTACCGCAACTGGGCACAGCCATCATGATCCTGGAGATGGTCACCATGGCCACCCCCCATTTTGCCGCAACTTTACTAGCACCAATAGCGTTGTTGTCTTTATCAAGGAGGATCACACCATTTTCCTTCCACTCTCTGCATCGTACAAAGAACACCATCCACGATGAGTATTACCGAAATTTGCTAATCCTGGCTATTCTTGGCAAAAAGGTCTCCTGCTCTCTTTCATCAGATAACAGATGAAATAAATGAATAATGATAACACATGTACACAAAAAGAATAATCATCTCTCTCTCTCTCTCTCTCTCTCTCTCTCTCTCTCTCTCTCTCTCTCTCTCTCTCTCTCTCTCTCTCTCTCTCTCTCTCTCTCTCTCTCTCTCTCTCTCTCTCTCTCTCTCTCTCTCTCTCTCTCTCTCTCTCTCTCTCTCTCTTCTCTCTTTCTCTCTTCTCTCTCTCTCTTTCTCTCTCTCTCTCTCTCTCTCTCTCTTCTCTCTTTCCTCTCTCTCTCTCTCTTTTTCTAATCCCACTTCTCTCTCTTCCCTCTTTCTTAATCCCTTCTCTCTCTCCCTCTTTCTCTTAATCCTCTCTCTCTCCTCTCTCTCTCCTCTCTCTCCTCTCTCTCTCTCTCTCTCTCTCTCTCTTCTCTCTCTCTCTCTCTCTCTCTCTCTCTCTCTCTCTCTCTCTCTCTCTCTCTCTCTCTCTCTTTTCCATCAGAACTTACAATACCACTTTCCTACCATACTATATGAAGCATGAAATTATGATGAACTACATGAATTCCCTTCATTTATATTGTCTTACTTCATATACTTATCTATTTGCCTACTTGCTTCCATAGTTTACCACAGACTTTTATACATCCTTGTTTTCCTATTTCTTTTAGGCTATTTTCCATCGCCTTTAATTTTTCATTCTCCTTTAGAGTACTTATACCTTATACATCCTTCCCATATCTCAGATTCTCCCTTCCATCATTACTTTTAAAAACATTCTTTTTATTTTTCTATATTCTTCCCATATTCAAAAGATTTATCGGAGCAGTGAAAATCTATATACAAAGAAACAGGTGATGTATATGTAGTACAATTTGAGGAATATCAATAAATAATGAAGTTTAGGACAAGAAGCAAAAGAAACACAGATGAACTGGGGAAAATAAAGAGAAAAAAAACTTTTCCTAGCATAATACTTACAAAAAAATTAAGTATAGCATCAAAATAAGTCACACAAAATAATAATAAAAATCTTCTTAAGCTCCATAACTGAGCAAACAACACGTAACAGCTGTTCCGTTACATCATATACTTACAACGGCGAAGAAGAGGAAGAAGAAGAAAGAAAAAAGAAGAAGAAGAAGAAGAAGAAGAAGAGAAGAAGAAGAAGAAGAAGAAGAAAGAGAGAGAGAGAGGGAAAGAAGGAAGAGGGAGAACAAGAAGAGGAGCAAGGAAGGGGAAGAAGAAGGAAGAAGAAAAAGAAGAGAAGAAGAAGAAGAAGAAGAAGAAGAAGAAGAAGAAGAAGAAGAAGAAGAAGAAGAAGAAGAAGAAGAAGAAGAAGAAGAAGAAAGAAGAAGAAGAGAGAAAGAAGAGAAAGGAAGAAGGAAGAAGAAGAGAAGAAGAAGAAGAAGAAGAAGAAGAAGAAGAAGAGAAGAAGAAGAGAAGAAGAAGAAAGAAGAAGAAGAAGAAGAAGAAGAGAAGAAGAAGAAGAGAGGAAGAAGAGGAGGAAGAAGAAGAGGACGAGGAACAAGAAGAGGACGAGAAAAGAAGGGAAGAAGAAGAAGAGAAGAAGAAGAAGAAGAAGAAGAAAGAAGAAGAAGAAGAAGAAGAAGAAAAGAAGAAGAAGAAGAAGAAAGAAGAGAAGAAGAAGAAGAACCTATATTCTATCATCTTGTTTTTTTTATATCATCTGAGCTTCACATTTTCACTAGCAGAAACGAAACTATTTCAAGTTCCTATCGACTACACAACTAGAGCTATTTTTTACAAGCACTTTCTACTTCACATTTACAAAATTCATCAATAGCAATGGCACATCTACATAAGAAATACTTAAAATATCTGGGTTCCATATATTACGTAGCAAAAAACAAAACTCTTCCAAGTTCCAAGTCGTGCGAATTTCTTGGCAAAAAATCTATCTATTATTAACATTTCCTACTTCTAAATACGAGGCTTAAATGCAATAATGGCAATGACACACTAAATAATACTAAATAATATTCACTCTAATTATCAATTTACTTCTTATGCGACAAAATAAAAGAGATCAGAGGTGGGGGAGGGATTGGGTGAAAAAAATCTGCTCTTGGCAAAGAAAAAATTTAGAAAAAGAAATCATTAATTTTTTCTTTAGATTCTTAAATTTTGCAATTAGGCTCACATTAACTGAGGTTATAAAGTGTAATCTTCTATAAAAGCTCAAGTATTGTAGATAATAACTTGACCAGTATTACTGATTAAGTATACAGTAAGTGTACACTCATTACTGCCCATGTCTGCTCATTACCCATCTACCTGGCTGCAGCATAATGATTCCTCTGTTTCAAAAATCAGCAGGCCATTAAAGTGAACAATGAGAGAGAGCATGTTTTTTCATACACCTTTTCTATTAGACTGACGTCGTTGGTTGCTAACTCGGAACGCTTCTATATTGAAGTGAAACACCGCACCCTCTATGCAAGCTTCCTTTTTTTCCCCATTACTCTAGTCAGCTGAGGATATCTTATTAAGACAATGGGCTTTTGTAGCTGAAATTTTGATTCTGACAAGAGCAGTACTTTTCACCTCAAAATCATTCAAACACACCAAAAACTTACCTTAACATTATGTAACGAATCCAATCCTGTTTGCCTAATGCATTTACGTATTCATTGAAAATAAACTCAACCTTACCTTCATTTTTCTGCTACCTTTTCCCTTCCTAAAAAACATTATATCTATACACAATGCAATTGCAAGAGTATCTATACAAAATACCACAAAAGCCAAGCTCAGTGACTTATCTTATCATGAAATTCAGAAGATCAATGCAGCATCTTTGTAATACTTCTAAACATAATAATGTGACATAATTTAGTTTAGCGGCTCAATACATATTTACTTTAATTTAAAGTACAATTCAAATATTAATTAGCTGCCACAATCCCCTTACATAAACAGATCAAACGATCTGGCCATTCTAAAAATGACTGGTTTTACAGTATCAAGCAGATAATAACTTATTCTAAAAAATAACAAAACAAAAACAAAATCATTTCAAATACACGTGTTGAAAATCATCCATGAAAAATTATCCCACAATCGTAAAAAAAACAAAAATAAGAACAAAAGAAAAAGCTTACGAAGGCAGCTCTTCAATTTTTTCCCCTTTCAAATCAAAAGTAAAAATCTATATACAAATTTCTTTATAAGTACAATACTAGAAGATGCATGTAAATGACTTCTATCTCACCAGGTGAACTTTTTAATTGTCAATTAGCAAGAAATTGATCTGATATAATTAAATCAGTTTCAAAGCAATGCTCAAAAAAATATTTTCTTATTCCAGTAAAACACATGTGCAATCCATTCTAACACAAGTGAGGTGAAGAAATATATATATAATTTTTAGATAATAAAAGAAAAGGAAGTTTAAATCTTTGGATGACATCTAACCTCACCTTATCCCTTATTAATCATCCACTTATCATAAAAACCATCACTCAACCATGTAACCAAGAACAAAAAACAAAAACAAAATCCAGTCAAAAATTCACACAATGTTTACATATTCTTCCACAGATATCATTCTTCAGGAATTTCAATCTGATACTCGGAAACCATCACACCTACCCATGCCTGGAGCAGCCATCAGAATTCTGGAGACACACACAGCCGCAATGCCCTTTTTGGCTGCTGTTTTACTCTCTCCCAACTTGTTACCATTGTTGTCCAGGAGCGTCACGCCATCCTGGATCTCCCTAAATAATGGATTATCGTTTAAAGACACAAGAGGCTGCTGCTCATCACTTGTTGAAAATGAACGTACTAGCATGGAGAGATGTTGGTGGTGTGGAGCTTCCTACACTGTAAGACACATGCATGTCTATACTACTAGGAGAGGTTTACACAACACAGGGCAGAAGTGACTAGATAAAGCTCAGTGATAATAGTTTCCTATGTCCAAGAGATTTTCAAAAATAAGAAGTCATAACAATGCACTATTTCCTATTTCAGAAAACCTTATCCTGTGCATTTTCATTTATTGAAATTCACTAGAACTCTATTTTCAGTATACTTTTTTTTTGCATAAACCCTAAAAAAAATACCAATTATCAAATCTTCAAGATATAACAATTCAAATAAAATGACTAAACATTTAATAAAACCTGCCATTCTTAAAAATGTTCTGTGCAATTTATCAAACAAAAAATATAGTCTTGAATTATAAAAGTCATTTCATTACTACAGAAAGAATAAAAATGGAAACTAAAATAAAGGAAAAAATGCAATTCAGCTGTTAAGATATTAGAATTAAATAACCAAAAGGGAAATCAACATAAAATTCTAATAAAACTGAAAAGATGAGAAAGATTAAGGTGTCAAACATGCTGCCCAAGACCCAAATGCTGCCCCAGCCACACATTGGATTTTACATTTGTCCTTAGGAATATTACATCAAATTCTTTGTTTTTTAAACAAATCAATTTTCCTTCTTGTCTTTTATGTATAACATATTTTATTAGGCTTGAAAAATATTTTAAATGGCTTCTTTATTTCTAACACTAATTATAGAATCAGAATCCCATATGTATTCTTAGTACATCTGGCTCACCAGAGTACATGAACATCACAACCTTGCTCTAACCCAATCTCAAAATACTAATCCCTTTGTATCAAGGAAAAGTTCTAAAGCTCCAAATTTTGAAGAAGAGGACAAATCAAGAGTAAACTAAATGAATCTCTAAGGAAATATACTGTAAGCTTAGGAGATATAAAGGGACACCTGAGAAGGAAAAAAATCACTGACACAATTTATATTTCCCTTTCTCCAAAACAGGGAAAATAAGTGATTATCTGAAAAAATCCTTTTGTTTGAGACCCTTTCTGGGAATATTCTTTTCACTGGTTAAAGATTTCTAATAGAAATAGCAGAAAGAAGTCATCAAAGAACTTTTAAGTTCCATAGAAAAGGTTACCAATATTATTTATCATAAAATAAGAGATAGCATAAATTATATAACAAATTGACTTGTATTTCATGATAGCTGCTTTAGTTCACACCTTCATTATATATTAAAATACAACTTGCCCAAAGGCCTTTCATACAACTACATACACTTATGTATTCAAATTTCACTTATGTATAAAAAATAATTACTGGTATGTAGCAAGAGAAATCTTTGCTTTTGTTCCATTGACTTTTAAAGTTCATAAATAAATAGCCACACTACTATCAATCACTGCTATATAAATCTAACATATTCAGCAATAGAAAATGGTCATATACATACTTCATTCTCATCATAGGGATATTAACGCAGTTGGCGGCCGCTACAGCCGTGAAGGGGACAAGACGGCCAATCAGAGGCGGCAAGGACTGCAAATCCAAGAATGATATTGTTATCCCAAGTCTTTCACTGTATACTTACTTGATCATTTTCTTCTCCTCCAACTTTTGTGCTCTTTTCCAAAATATTTTAAGACTTGCAGCAAGCATGCTTAGATTAGGATTAACAAGAGCTGAATTTCAAACTGTAATATTTATTCTAAGCCTTTATTCTTCCTTTTTAGAAGGAGTGGTATACTGATGAAAGACTTTATAAAGGCTGTAGAACATTTACTTATTAGTAAAGCTTGATGATCAGTGATTTCAAAAATATTGCTGCAATTAAGCTACAAACAATATTATGGAATTAGAGTACTGCTAGGGATCTGTACCATATTCAATAACAGAACACAAGATGTCCAAGTGCACAGCTAGGTCAGTGAACAAGCAAAATGAAAAGTGCAATGTCTGGTGAAGTAATCAAGCATCACTTTAGTTGAATAGCCAAACAACCATAACACAATATGCCTAAACAACATCATCTGAGTTATCTTCACGACAGTCACACTGTAAGTTATAATGCTAACCCTTTCCACTCCTAAGTCACACCGGCCTCCAGTTCCTGCTAAGTAACATTCATAAATTAATACCATTTAGCCTAAACAAAAACATTCTCGAATAAAAGAATGACAATTAAATTATGCACGTTTAATTTGTCTCCTGTGAACCTACTAGAAACACCATCAAGACATCACTTTCCCTCATCCTGAAAATCTGCAGTTGTTTTTAATAATAACAAAAATAAAGTTGTTCTGCAAGATGCAAGAATTTACAATCAACCATGTAAAAACAAGTAACATAAGGTAAAGAATTTTTCATTCATTATATACCTAAATACTGATGTTCTACCTAAGAATGGACATAGAATTTGATGATAAATTTATAGGACTGAGGGTATTAAACTAAACAGAGTGGAAAGTGTCAAAAACTAAGCAAAATCATTAAAAGGAAATAAAACACATTAGTGCTGTGCATATATCAACACCATTACATATGAGACTAGCAAATGACGAGCTCTGTGTGGTCTACCCTGCAAAGCTAGTGTCATTTCCATCGTTACCTCAACTGTTACTAACACTTCATTCTAGCAACCATGGAGTCCCATGCTTGTACGGCAAATTCCCACTATAAAAGATGTGTAAATATGACAAAGGATGCAAAACATAGGATGTCTTTGGAAGAATGCATTGTATTATCAATACAAATAAAGATTCATTCTTTAACTAAACAAAAAAAAATGAGGATATAATTTAAACACTCGTAGTAAAATCAGTAAAAGCAATGTAACTGTGGTAATAAACATACAAAAACAAAATCTTATCGATTTTTACACAGGTAGCACTGAAAGTTACTTGAGTTCATTGCGACATATGCAGAAAAGGGTAGAAATGAGAATGAATACCTTCACAAAGCAAAAGATGCCTGTAATTGACACATTTCAACCTAATCTCCATCGGAACATACAATACTGATAGAAATAAAGATTAAAATGCACCATCATGTCTCTTGCTTTGTAAAGTTATTCATATTCTTTAATACCTTTTCTACTCATGAGAATGAGAGTAATGCACCTAAAATATTCAAAGTAATATGCATTAATAACATTTTATTGCTTTGAAATTCAAACAAGCAGTTAATTCCCCAATGCGCATTACAAGATAAATGTGTCAAACCTTTTAACCTTAACATAAACAGTGTCCTGTGCAAAGCAAAACTGAATAAGTAAATGTCATTTTTTCTTTGTATTCCTGATCGTACATAATCCTTTCAAAAGATATTGTAAAACACAAGAAAATGATAAATGCTAAAATATGCCAAAAAGTAAACCAGTGTAGTTGTCTTACAATTACTTTATGTATGAGTTACTTAGTTAATTACCCATTCAAATATGAATCCTGACCTTAATTTGAAAATATTTTGTTAATTTCTGTTTTTTCTTGAATTCCAAATGGGGTAAAAAAAATATCAGAAAAGATTAATATTGACCAATTTACACTGAATTTTACAAAATAAGAAAGAGGAGAGTGAAACTGAGAGAAGATAAAATAAAATAAATGTAAACAAAGAAATCTTAAAGAGAGAGAGAATAAAAATACTGAAAAAAAACATAGGAAAAATAAAACAATGAAATTGTGAGAGAAAGAAAAAATTACAAATGAAAACAATGATGGATGACAGGCGAAAAAAATAACAATTCATAAGAAAAAAAAAAAATTAAGGGACTTTACTGTACGCAGAACAAAATTACTTAATTTACCATTCCAGGGCCGAATGAGAGCTCAACCAAAAAGCAGGAATGAGCAAGAGAACAGAATGCGACACATTCGCACAGCTTACACACAAGGTCACGTAGGATAGGATGACACATATAAATAAAAAAAGAGAGGGTGGGGGAAGAAAATCTTTGTGTCACCTGAATCACTAAATGTCTGTGTGACTGATGCATATAGAAAGATGATTATTCCTAGGACAGACCTGTTAAGGACGAATATATATTAGCATTCACTACTCGTACTACATGTCTTCCCACAGGAATGTATCTTTAACAGTTGCTTATTCCTTTCTCAAGGGGATTTCAATGTCAGATCTACTTCCTTTTCATTGTAAAATAAGTTCTAATGATAAATATGATGTAGCAGACTTGTCTGAATTTTCCAACTGCCAAAAAACTATCATTTCGATCAGTAACCGTACAAGAGTACACCCTTATGAAATTCTGTTACTCATTCTTCTCAATATCATGACTGTTTATTCATTATCAGATCATAAAGGGTTAAGTACTCCAAATTGAATGCTAAATAAGTGCACACTGTATGTCATTCCCCACAAAAAAAGCTATGGTACTCCAATGTATATGTGAACTACCTTAGTGTGTACTTTTTAATCAGTTGTACATTTGAAACACACACTTTTTTATGTTTAAAGAATCATATCAATAATGAATGGCAGTTTTAATAGGGATCACTATATCTAGAATGGTCTGTACATACAATGAAAAAAATATGTCAGGTTTTTCTGATGATGGCCATTAATGAAGAGAAGTAATTCCGATAATCATAAACCTAGAAATGGAGTTTCTGCGACCAGAATTTTTCCTGAAATACCAAAACTCGTGAAATATCCTTCTCTCTTTTTGAACTCAGTATAACAGACAATCAGGAGAGATTTTTCTTTGTGTTTCCAGCTTAAATGGAAACTTTCAGCCATCACATGCAAGAACAATAGAGCTGAAACACTTACAAATTACAAACATTACAGAAAAGACCAGAGCATGGAGAAAAAGTCAATAATAAAAAATAACAATTCCCTGCACACATTCTTATAATATCCAAATGACAGAGATCATATCAACCTAGAATCAAATGTAGAAGTGTCCCATATATAACAGTCTGATGTGCAAGAGCTTTCAACACATCTGTTCTGATGAGATGATCAATAT
>NW_020868439.1:289410-299812 GCF_003789085.1 Penaeus vannamei | reverse complement strand
CTTAGGTTCAAGGACTAAACAAAGCTGAGCGGGGCAAGGCATTAAGACGTCGCCTTCCATTCCAGGTGCGGGCAGTGGGCACGGGGAATCCCTATAGGCTGAGGCCCTTGGTAGGGGTGCGCATGCCTCTCAATTCTTCATACTCTCCTCTAATTCAGTTGCACAACCCACATCCACATGCTCTACAGGTGAGGATTTTTTTTTTTTTTTTGTGCATTTGATATCAGGATTTTCTTGTAAATTTTCTTTCAATATGGGGATTATATATTGATGAGAATGCAGTGTTATTATCATATCTTATGGTGATATATTGTTTCATAGCTGTGGCTCTTTTTTTCTGGACAAGTATGGCGAGATCATTTCATAGATGGTTAGTTATCTTACAGTAAAGATATATATATATATATAATATATATATATATATATATATATATATATATAATATATATATATATATATTATATATATATTATATATTTCACATGCACATTTATCAAGAATATGGTCAGATTTCAGCTCCTTGGAAGTAAGATAAGTGAATATAGAACTCTTGGAAGGAGAAATTAAGTGATTAAATTGAATTAAATTAAAATAGACAACTCTTGGAAGGAGAAATTAATTTCCCATAATATTTGTTACCTCAGATCACAGAAATGTACAGTACAGGAGGAGATCTTCACTTGGAGCTGCTGTCAGGTAGTCAGGAAGGGCAGAAGAACGTGTGGAACATTCCACCCTACCACACGCGCCCGCTAATGAAGGCAAACTTTGTTGCCCGCAGAGAGAATAACCATACCGCTTATGTCAGGTATGGTTTGCATGTGCATAGATTATTTTTTTCATTTTAATGTCAGTCAACTACAAAAAGGCTTTATGTGTTGACATTGTTTGTGGTAATTTTTTTGTCATATTCTTATGCAACGGAAACTGCAATAACTTTTTCAACTTCAAGTTGTAGTCATGTTCTATGTATTTGATATATGACAATGGAATGTACATTTTCTGTAGTGTTAAATCATTGAATGTGAGGAGCTGAAATTTGGTATAGTAAAAAAAAAATCATGTCTTTTTGCAACTGAGGAACAGATAAGATTTATGGTTCTTAGTGGTTAAGCATTGAAGGAAATTAATGGTATTATACCAATAAATCATAGTAAAATAAAGATACAAAGGTACTTATTATCACATTTTTGAACTTTGGTTTTCTAGTTGAATTTCAAACCAACAAAAAGTTCCGAACTGGAAAACCAAAGTTGATATTTGAGCCATCAGCTGATATCAAGTAAACCATATCTTTTTTTTCTCTCTCTCTTCCCCCTCAAGAATCGTAACCAGCGAGACAGATAGTGACTACCTGGTAGTTCCAGTAGAAGTGGAGGTTTCTAGTCAGCCTGGGCTATTTTGCCCTCAGGATGGCCTCCACTTTGGCCTGCGCACCCCTCACGATCCGCCTGCCACGCTCCCGCTACACCTACTTAATTCGGCCCACAAGCACATACACATTCAAGTAAGGACAGAGAGAAAAGGGAGGTTACTGCTATTGGTGTTGTTTTTAATAGCACAAATAGATATTGATAAGCAAGAGTAGTATTACTTTTACATTTGATTGATGAATTGAATGTATATTATTAGTTTTTCACTTTTTTTTATTTTTTTTCCTTTCTGTTTTTCTTCTCTGTATGTCTTTCATTTCTCTTCTTCACATACGTCAATCCTTTGCAGAATGTGATAACAACTCCAGTGAATGATGCAATATCAATTGACTTCAAGCCTATGAAAATTCCACCAGGAACCGTGCGTCCAACGCAAGTGGCAACTGTAACATTTGACCGTGAGTTTACAGTGTGGTTATCTCTTTTTCCAACTTTTAGGTTTCCCTTAATATGTTTCATCTGGTTACAACTAATTGACTTGAAAATTTCCAAGCATAGGTGTGTGTTTAATGACCATAGTTTTGACTGAAGAAGACCCAGGCAGGTTTTCAGGCAGCCTTTTTTACTCTGTATTTAGGGATGCTCTATTTCTCAGAAAAATTTATTTGGAACCAAAATTACCAGGTCAACAAAAATGTATATTTCCTATTCTCGGGAACATATTAAACAGATCAAGTTAACTAGGTAAGATGCTGAGAGTATGACCTCCAACATTTTAGCGCGTGTCAACAATTTTCACAGTCATGTGTGCTGTGCCTGTACCATTCACAGGCTATCTGATCCAGGAATCACTATAGGTTGCTTGAGCCAAGGCGAGATGAGTCTCATCTCTGTTTCATGAGCAAGAGGTGGCAGTTCCTGCACCTTGTTCCTAGGTCATTGATTAGTCAGGTCACACTTTCTTTTATATTGGCCATGACACCCATCTCTTGATTTAAGATCCCATATCTTAGGATAAGGTGTGCAACTTGAAGAATTAATAAAAGCACACACACACCAAATATATACAGAAACACGTAAATATACCTCTACAAATCATGTCTTTTAAAGGTTTTGACGGGCTCATTGCTTGTCGAAATTTGATTTGTGGCTCCAATTGCCTCCCTTTTCTACCGCAGCCCTCCAATAGTGACCCCAAAGTTTGTGCCGGAAAAAAGACCCAGTGCTGATGTATTGTAAAATGTGATGTAGGTAAGAGTATAACACATGAGAAACAATAGTAATACATGGTACATATTCGTACAGAGTAGTGAGATAGTGACTATATCAGTACAAATACTCGTGTGGAGCGGTGCTCGGGGGTGCGGTCGCCGGACGTCGCAGGCCCGAGTGCTGTAGCCGGAAGTTATACATTGTAACCGTTATAAATACCAAGTGAATACGATATTATCGATGAGCGCAGTTAGAGCCCACTCGAAGTTGTATCTCTCTGCCCAGTAATTCTTAATTCTTTAGGATCATGGTAATGGCTCTCGTCACGTAAATTTAACCGGGAACTAGGTGACTTGGACCGCGTAGGCTACGGCGTTCTCGTCTGCGCCGCGCCGAGTCAATCAGAATTCGAGTAACTGCCAAGTATCAACTCAACGTTTACCGATCACATCCATATGTCCCTAAATGTAGACATTGCACGAGATAGTCAGAAGGCGCTATACCCAATCTCACGGTAGAGGGCGCATAGTGCTGCTCAGATAACGTTAATGTCTGCTATCGAATCTCAGGGTGGAAAAATACTTTGATCAAAAGCAAAGTGTCGGGCGGGTATAAACTGAGGTATTACTGTGCCATTCAGCCGATGGACTCTGCTGCAGGGTTGCGCTGCTCTGATAACACGTCCATCACAAAATTCTACAACGGGGCAGCGCTAGGGGTGAGTTTAGTGGTCTCTTTCCTTCTCCTTCCTCCTCACCCTCTCTCCCTATCTCCCCTTCCCCCTCCCTCTCCCGCTCTTCTTTCCCCTCCCCTCCTTCCCTGTCTTTACCTTACCCTCCTTCCCTCTCTCTTCCTCCCTCCTATTCCTCTCTTTTCCCATCCTACCTCCTCCTTCCCTCTCTATTTCCCCTCCCTCCTTAGATCCCTCTACCTTTCCCTCCTCTCCTTCCCGTCTCTTTATCCATCCCTTCCTCTCCCCTCTCTTTTCCTCCCTCTAATCTCTCTCCCTCCCTCTCCTACTCCCTCTCCCTACTCTTTTCCCTCCCTCCTTCTCTCCTCTCTCTCTCTCTCTTCTCTCCTCTCTTCTCTCTCTCTCCTCTCTCTCTCTCTCTCTCATCTCTCCTCTCCTCTCTCTCTCTCTCTCTTCCTCTCTCTCCTCTCTCTCTCTCTCTCTCTCTCTCTCTCTCTCTCTCCTCTCTCTCTCTCTCTCTCTTCTCTCTCTCTCTCTCTCTCTCCTCTCTCTCTCTCTCCTCCCTCCCTCCCTCCCTCCCTCCCTCCCTCCCTCCCTCCCTCCCTCCCTCCCAACATGTGGTTCTAGTAATTTTGCTGACATATATTCTATCCTGCGCACTGACAGTGGATGGTAACCCTGAGCCATTTCTTGCACACACGGGGAAATTTAGAAGCAAAATTAAAAATGACAGTATGTCACAGCAAAGAATATCCTTTTGTAAAAAATGGAATTGAAACTAAATTTTTGAATCTTTGAATCTTTAAATCTTTAATCTCTCTCTCTCTCTCTCTCTCTCTCTCTCTCTCTCTCTCATCTCTCTCTCTCTCTCTCTCTCTTCTCTCTCCTCTCTCTCTCTTCTCTCTCTCCCTCTCCCTCTCCCTCTCCCTCTCCTCTCCTCTCCCTCTCCCTCTCCCTCTCCTCTCCTCTCCCCTCTCCCTCTCCCTTCTCTCCTTCTCTCCTCTCCCTCTCCCTCTCCCTCTCCCTCTCCTCTCTCCCTTTCTCCTTCCCTTCCTCCTTCCCTTCCTCCCTCCCTCCTTCCATCCCTCCCCCTCCCCCTCTCCGTTACTCCCTCTCTCCCTATCCCTATTTCTTTCCCTTCCTCTCTCTCTCATTCACTGTTTTTCACCGTTATCATTTTTCTGATCTTATTCTCTCCTCATCTTTCTTTGTTCTTTTTTTATTTTGTTTAGTTACTGCTGTTTGGTTCTGTATATTTTTCTCTCCCAAAGCCTATTTGTACATTTTAATTGTTCATATATTTTATAGAGTTACTGGTGAACATCCTTTTTGATAATTTTTTATTACATATTTTTATTGATTTTTAGTTTTACTTTTAAAATTATTTTTTCCACTCTTCTTTTTCAGAGCAAGTTATAAGCCCTTATACGGGTGAGTTATTTTTCTCTAAAGAATTTTTTTTTTTTTTATGTCAGTTCCATTCATCCACTTATATAATACTTAGAAATATGAGTGTCAGACATTTTTTATTTTATTTTTATTTTTTTCTTCATAAATATTCTGACAAATAACAAAATCCCAAGCCAGAAGGATGAAAGAAGGGTTTTCTTACCCGAGGAGTGAAGTCAGAGGAAGTTTGAAGCATAGAAAAAATCAAATTAATAAACTAATTATACATCGTCAGGAAACAGAAAAATGTGTTTGTATATTCATATAAAGCTTAGTTAACCAAACTGAATATATTTCTTTCTATTTTCTTTTCTCTTTTCTCATTAAGGTCATACTTTAAAACAAGAATTTGGATAATATGCACTTGATCACAAAGAGAAGATATTGATGGTGACAGTAATAATATGGTCTTATTCCAGATTCAGGATCCACGGACACGCAGACAAGAGTTTTCAGCAGTGTGGGGGGTGTTGCTGGTGGTGCGGGAGGGGTCTTGGGGGGCGGGGGGGTGGCGGGACGAGCAACCCCGGGAGTGAGCCACGCAACCTCACGCTTACCAACACCTTTCCCTGCCCCGTCGTCATATACAATCTAACACTCCCGGAGGAGGCCAGAAAACACTTCGAGGTGAGCGGATGCAGCATATCTATGGCTGACAAGCTTCCTCCCTTATCTGTTCATTTGTTAGACTGGGTGTATGGGTTCGGTTTTGGGTGGCGGGCTGGTCAGTCAATGAATTGGCCTTTTAGAGGGTTATGAGATAATATATTGATTTTCTTTGTGAATGAGTGAGTGAAAGTTAGAATAGTTCAAGTTGTGTAGATGTGTTAACTTTTTTTGCTTCCAGATTGGATGGGATGGGCCAGTTGTCATTGAGGAAAATCTGAGTGCACATGTAGCAACACTGCGATTGCTAAGTGTTGGGACAGATGCTCGGCTTTCCACAACAGTAACTGTGCATACAAATGTCACCACCATTAAAATCCCTCTGCGTGCATATAATGGGAAATTAACAAAGGTAAGTTTTCTCCTTGTTAATGAAAAAAAAAAACGAAACAAAAGAGAAACAGGGTGTAAGTAAATAAGTAAGAATGTCTACAATACATTACCTTCAACTCTTGGCTTTCCACAGTACATACCGCCTCTCGGTGGTGATTCTTGGCTGGACTTTGGGACGCTGGGAATGGGCGAGCAGCGGGACATCTTCTTCTATGTCATAAATGAGAACCCAGTGGAACTGCGGTTGCGGGGGTGGGGCTCAAACCTGACCCGGAGTGCAGTAGAGCTCATGGGGGTGGAGGAGGGCAACCTCACAACCATCAAAAACAGGAACAACATGACCTACACCTCAAAAAGTGTGAGTTTCCTCCAGTGGATCTGTTTTGTCTCTAATGTGGTGTTTCACATTTGCTTTGAGTGATATCAGTGTGGAAAGGATCGTCTGAGTTATGTTATTTAGGCTTGCTCTGAGTTTGTGGTATTCATCTGGTGTGAAGTTGTCAAACAGGGGTGCTGAGTGGCAATTGTGGAGACAAATGTAGGTCATGCAGTCTAACCTTTAATTAGTTTTTTTATACTTTGATATCTTTACTTGCCATGTTTACATTATGAAAGTATATTGTTTTTAGAAAGTAAACACTGCTAGTTTATGCCATTTTTGTATGAAGTAAGTTAAGATGACTGAAGTTACTTCTTTAGGACCAGCTTTATATTTTTTTGCTGTTACTTTTATCACTTTTTTATGTTTTATGATATATTTAACTATTACTATTACTTCCCAGTGATAATAAAATGCCTTAATTTGTTGTGTGACATTTAAGTATCTGCAAATAATAATTTTGTTTGTTTGAAATGACCTAGAGAAGAAGTCTGCCCCATAGATATTTGTTCTAAACAAATAAGCCTGCTCTGGTTACAGAGATTCTTAATGAAGAGAGAAACTTTTTGTGAAAAAAATATCTAGTAGTAATAGAGTTACATGTTACATGAGATTTTTCCTATGAAAATCCATTATTTTCCCAATAAAATACAAAAAACAAATGTGGCAAAGGTAAGATCTGGCACACATATGTACCACAACTGTAGCTCATTGTCTTGTGGGGCTAGGACAGCAGGAAGGGAAGATGGATATAAGTAGACGTGTTACGACACAAACAACTAACTACCAGGCAGAATAGGATAGGGTATAGTGTCACCAATGCTGAGTGGTTATGTATAAGGGTAAAGATGGATAAAAACAGAGGTAGTTATCCAGAAATTTTTAATGAAAAGAGCAAGAGGAAAAGGAAGAAGAGATAGAAGAAGAAGAAGATAGTGAATTCTTCTCTTTCTCCCCCCCCCCCTTTATTCTTTCTTTTGTTTCTTTTTTTATGTCATGATGATATTTCTTTTAAAAAATTACGTGACCCAAACTGCCATTGCCAAGTATTTTGACATTTTTTTGTTTTGTTTTTGGAAAAGAACTCTCATGGAACTGATGCAAGACAGGTAAGTCATCTGCAATGCAAACAACTGATCATGCAAGATAGCTTCTGAGGCATTGCTGTTAGCAAAGAGAGGAAGGAGAAATGGGAATATAAATGCGAGGATCTTTGTCATTACTGTATACATTTTATTGATGTTATTTTTTCCCCCCCCATATTGGTTATATTTTTTTGTGATTTGTCTCTGCTGTTGTCCTCATTATGATTGTTATGATAAAAGTTGGGATTTAATTTATTATCATTTATTTTGTATATTATTTTCATGTTCATTAATATTATTATTATTATTATTATTATTATTTTATTTTATTATTTTTTTTTTTTTTTCATATTTTTTTGTGTTATTTTGTTACCGATAATACTGTTTCTATTACTGTTATTAGTATTTATTTGTACTTAATTTCGTGGCCTGGTTGTGCAAATATCATTGCCTTATCCAAAAGGGAAGATTGCTAATATGTGTTTTATTTTTAAAGCTTTTGTGTATTGTGAAAAAAGACATTTATACCAAAAACAGTTTTCTTTGCTTTTTTATCGTTATATTTTGGATGTTGACATGTATACAAAGATAATTACATTAAAAAGAAGATAATAATAAACTGTTGATATGGACCATTTGTTATTAATTTTGCAAATTATTACATTTCTTCCTCCTCCTCTTCTCTCTTCGTCCATTCTTCCTATTTTCTCTGACTCTTCACCTGGCTCTTGGAATTCTTTGTATCTATTTATTTTAGTGTTTTATTTTTTGTTTTGTTTTTTCTTGTTCTTCTTCTTCTTCTCCTTCTTCTCCTTCTTTTCATGCTATATGGTTGATACTTATCTTTTTATCACATTTGATTCCTCTTCCTTCCATCATTCCCTTGCCTCTGTAGTTGTAATTATTCATTTTTCTTTTTTTCTTCTGTTCCCCCTTCTCCTTCTACTTCTTTTTTTCCATCTCCTCTATCTCCTTCTCCTTTTCCTTCTTCTTCTCTTTGTCTTCGTCTTCCTCTTCCTCTTCTATTTCTGCTTCCACCTCTTCTTCTTCTTCCTTCTCTTTTTTCTCCTTTTCCTCTTCCTCTTCTTCTTCTTCTTCCTTCTCTTTTCTCTTTTCCTTTCCTCCTTTCCTCCTCCTCCTCCTCCTCCTCCTCCTCCTCCTCCTCCTCCTCTCCTCCTCCTCCTCCTCCTCCTCCTCCTCCTCCTCCTCCTCTCCCTCTCCTCCACCTCTATCTCATTCTCCTCCTCCTCTCTCTCTTTTCTTCCTCCTCCTCTCCTCCTCTTCTCTTCTTCCTCCTCCTCCTCCTCCTCTTCCTTCTTCCTCCTCCTCCTCTTCCCCCTCTTAGTCTCCTCCTCTCCTCCTCCTCCCCCCTCCCCCTCCTTTTCCTCTCCCCCCCCCCCCCCCCCCCTCCCCCTCCTTTTCCTCCTCTCCCTTCCTTCCTGTTTCTCCTCCTCCTCCTGCCTTCTCTCTTCCTCCTCCTCTTCTCCTTCTCCTCCTCCTCCTCCTCCTCCTCCTCCTCCTCCTCTCCCTCTTCCTCTCCTCCTCCTTCTCCTCCCTCCTCCTCCTCTTCTTCCTCCTCCTCCTCTCCTCCTCCTCCTTTCCTCCTCTCTCTCCTCCTCCTCCTCCTCTTCTCTTCTTCCTCCTCCTCCTCCTCTTCTTTCTCTTCCTTCTCTCCTCTCCTCCTTCCTCTTCCCCCTCTTAGTCCTCCTCCTCCTCCTCTCTTCCCCTCTTCTCCTCCTCCTCCTCCTCCCCCCTCCCCCTCCCCCTCCCCCTCCTTTTCCTCCTCCCCTCCTTTTCCTGTTTCTCTCCCTCCTCTTCTCTGCCTTCTCCTCTTCTCCTTCTCCTCCTCCTTCCTCCTCCTCCTCCTCCTCTCCTCCTCCCCTCCTCCTCCTCCTCCTCCTCCTCCTCCTCCTTCCTTCTCACTTCCTTCTTTCCTCTCATATTCCCTTCCTTTTTTCCTTCTCCTTTCATTTGGTGTCATTTCCTCTTAGATTCTTTCTCCTCTTTTCTTCTTACTGTAGAAATTAAATAGGTAATTTTTAAATGTTGAGCCTCTACATGCAATGTAGCTGCCAGCTTTCATACATAGAATATAGATTTGATATGTATGAGAGAGAGAGCGAGTGAGAGTGAGCGAGTGAGTGAGTGAGTGAGTGAGGAGCCTTCACATCTTAAAGATGTATTAGTAGTAGCCAGTTTTCAAGACAGTAAAAAAAGAAAGATCTATTTGATTTGGAAATTTGATCAGAAGAATTAATTCAGTTATTTCTAAAATCATGTTTTTTCTTTTGGCATCAGCTGTTCCTGAAGCCTCACCACTACGCCGTGTTCCGCATCGGTGTGCTCACTCCTGACACGGAGGGCATCTTCATCGCTGAAGCATTTGTGCAGACACAGTTCGAGCAGATCAAGATCCCATTTCGCCTCCGCACTGCAGATGGATCTCTCAGTGTTGTGCCCAACACCATTGTGTTTGATCATGCATTCCCGGTAAATGGGGTTTAGGCTGGCTTTATACAGATAATATATAATATATATATATATATATATTATATATATATATATATATATATATATATATATATATATATATATATTTGTGTTATGTATTTATATTGATACACATACATAAACCTACATGCTTATACAAGTAAACACGGACACACCTGCATATAATTTTTTTTTTGTATTAAAACACCTAGACTTCATGCAGTATGCTTTGATGCAAAGTAAGCAAAGACCTCATACTTATTTTCTCATCTTTTGTTCTAGGGGAAAATATCAAAGCAGAATTTGCACATTCTGTCGACGTTTGGCCACCCAATGTCAGTGAAGGAGGTGAAGCCCCTGCCAGCTGACTCACGCTTCTCCTATGAACCCAGCCAAAGCTCTCTCCTGACGTTACAAGCTGGCCACAAAAGCCACGTGGGAAGACTCGTGTTTGATCCCAAAGTGGAGTGTGGCTCAGAGTGCTACACAGGTTTTCCACTCACTAGTAAAGGTAATGCAGATAATTTGTTTTCACTTCTTTCAGGGGAAACACGTTTGGTCTTGCATTGGTTACTGCTTGTCTGTTGGGTTGATTGTCTTTTAGGTATAATACTGTGATATGTTTTAAGTCATGTCCTGTCATTTTCAGTAGCATGTATTCGCATGTCTAACTCCAGTTACATACCATGATAAAGTAATTTTCTCTTGCATAATGGGCGTAAAC
>NW_020868439.1:279410-284410 GCF_003789085.1 Penaeus vannamei | reverse complement strand
TCTATAAGTGAAAGGGTAAGAACAGGCTCAACCTTTGCCTCTTTTCAGTTAAAGACATTTGGCCATAAGTGTTGTTGTATATTGCACTATGTAAGGGAGACTGAAAGGTAGACAGTCTATTATAAAGTATTTTAAGAAATTGTACTAGATACATGTTAATTTGAAGAAGGGAATAACATTGAGTTGCAACAAAAAAAAATCTTGGATTGAGAAATAAATTCTTGTATAATTTACAATTCTTGCTCTTTCACAATATGTTCCTCTTGATCTTCCACCTCTTGCCCTCCTCTTCCTCATCTCTTTCTACCTACATTTTCTTCTTGTTTTCCTAATTTATGTCGCTGTTTCTCTCCCCAGGACACACCTTTGAGCAAATCATCAGATGTGGCATCAGTGAGTGGGACAACGGGAAAGGGAGGCAAGCGGCGCAGTGTGCGTGCAAAGGGAGGCAAGGGCACAAGCATGGAGACTGGGCGGGTGGCGAGCAGTGCGCTAGATGACGAGTTGGGCTTCGAGATCAGCACAAAGGTTAAGGGGCTGAAGAAGCTGAAGGAGTCTTCAGGTCGCAGCAACTTTGGTGGCGACATCTATCAGCCAAATACACTGGAGCTGCCTTACACACTGAAACATATCCGGCAGAAGGACTCAGACCGCCCCAAGGAGAACCACAGGAACCCAAAGGGTACCACCAATAAAGTGAGCTACAGAAATATTTATTTTGGGGGCATTTGTGAGTTATTTTTGTAGAATTTGATATATTCATGTTTATTTTTTATTTTTTGGTATGGTGCTGTTTGAGCATTTGTGTAGATTTAGGATTTGTGGATGTGAGTGAGATATAAGATATCTTTCATGAAGCTATATTCATCGTTTGCTACATTTGCACCATTTGTAAACTAATGTATAGGGGAATATTAGCGAGATTATTGTCCTTCTGTATATCTTCAACCTTTTGTGTCATGGAATTACATGTTATATGCATCCCTTTTGCAAAACCTGAAATGTTTGATCCTTCCTTCAATGCAGAATAAAGATTCAGGTGAGAGTATGGGCAGCACAGGGTCATCGCCAGTGCCAAAGTGGGACGAGTCAAGGTCAGCCTCGGGTGATGGTACATCAGCCACGTCAGCGTCAACGTCAGGGATGGCAACCCACAACAAACCCCAGACGCAGCCACAACCACTTGCACCAAGGGAGTCGTCCTACTCTGCCATTCTGCTCGGCACTGACAAGCAGGTGGGGCATAGAATCATATACAGCATTTACCTCTTTAGTAGTGAGTTGTTCTTAGCTTCTTGATTTAATTGTACTAGTAGATATAGAGATAGTGACCACAGTAATAACAGCCATTGTTTTTGATCCCCATGTAATTGCATTTATTTATGATATCTTTCTTGTTTCTTTCATTTTGTTATGAGTAGTGGTAATGTGTGAAAATTGTTTACATTGCTGTTCTTCACTTCATACCAATTGTCAAAACCTTCACTAGATGAAACAGTGTTTACCATGTTCCGTTGCAGAAAGCCAAAGTCACACCCTTCGTCAAGGTTCCACCAGAGATGAAAAAGATTGAAAAGCCCCTAGGTGTCATTGGCCAGAAGGCGGGCAATGGAGGCAGCAGCACGAACAGCAGTGGCATGGGTGGCTTGCACAGTACGTCCAACCCAGTGACAAGCGCAGCCGTCCCACCACTGTCCAGTAACTCACTCTTTACCATTCCTGACAACAATTACTCGCATCGGCTTAAGGAGGAGGCTTACTCACGCAGCCTATACAGTGGCTTTGGAGACAATGCTGCACTGTCTGGCCCACAGAACAATAACAGTAGCCACTCGTGGGACCCCAAGACTCTCACAGTGCCTGCCATGAGGCCACCCCCTGGGCTTGTGCAGGCACATGAATTTGTGCGGCATCATGGCCCTCTCACAGGTAAGGCTGAATTTTCCCCCTCTTAATGGACCTCTTTCTATCTATCCTCTCACACATTCTCTCTCTCTACTTCTCCTTCTCTACCACTCCTCACCTCAGTCTTAGGAATGGATTAATTGCAGTTTAAAAGAAGCCTAAAGCTATCTACTCTAGAATTACACAATGCATATGAATTTAATGCCAAATTTACAGCCTCCTTTCATACTGACAAGTATCTCTTTGGTTTCAGATGAGGACTGGCAGTACTGCAACCCACAGGTGGGTGGCTCACTGTGGTCAGATGGCAGTGCTTATCACAATAACAACATGGGCATGAACGCCAACAGCACTCCACCGCCGAGCTTGTGGGACTCCCTTTCCAATATCTGGTCGCCCCCCTTCTGGTCCAATCAAGGGACTTCATGCCCGCCTAACACGCCCTCACCATGGGGCTCCTCCTCACTGCCCAAGGCCTCAACGCCGCCTGTGATGAGTGACGCCAATGGAGCGGTGTCCAAGGGCCTGGGCTTTGACCCCTTCCACTCGGACAACAACATCTGGTCAGCACCTGGCTCAGGCCACACCGGTGACCTGTGGGCTCCACCAGTATCCAACAAGAAGGAAGCCTAACTGAGCCAGAAGCTGTACTGCAGCAGTGTGTCCTTAACAATGGTCATGTGGACAATGAGGAAGAAGAAGCCCCCCCCCCTTTTTTTTTTGCGTAAAAAGTTTATTTAGATGGAAAACATGTAAGGGAGGGTGTGGTGTGCCCTCCATTTTCTTTTCTTAATTCTATTCTTTCTAATCATCTCTCATCATTTTTCCTTGACACTCCTTTTTCGTCTCTCATCTCTTCTCTTTCATATCCTGCACCTCTCACCTCTCGTCTCCTCTTTCTTCTTGCTTTTCTCTCCTCTTCAGTTTCCTCTCCCCTCTCTTTATTTTCTCTTTTCTCTCCCCACACTCTCCTTTCCTCTCCTCTCTCTTCTCCCCCCTTCCCCTCTCTCTCCTCTTTCCTCTCTTTTCTTCCCCTCTCTCTCATCTTTCCTCTCCTTTCTTACATCTCATAGAAATCTTTATTTTTATTTTAAAATTAAACTAGGATGGAAGTAGTTCCATTACTACTAGAAAAGGCCTTTTACTTAAAAAGTTCGCATTTTTTTTCGTTCATCAACCGAAGATATTGAATTTATTTTAGTAATAAAGATCACTTTCCAGTCATACAAGAGTAAACACAGTTTTTTTAATGAGACAAGAAAAACTGATCTCTTTTCTTCTGTCTTGCGAGTGTGTCAGTATGAAAGAAATTATGGAAAGTGTGGCTGTGTATGTATGTCTGTACACATGTGTATTTGCTTTTTTAAGTTGTGCCTTTGTGATTTGAATACAATAAGCTTTTTTTTGTTTTGTTTTGTTTTTGTTTTTTTGTTTTTTGTTAATGAGAGAGCTGGTGTGTCAAGTATATGTGTATACTTTTGTTTGCTGGCTTGTAAGTTAATGTTTGTTATGTATATGTGTATCATCATATACAAGTAATGACTGTATGTATTTGTTAGTAAATTATATGATTTACAAAAGTGAAAAAGTGTACTCAAATTTGTGCAAGGTTTAGCTTCTTCAGTTTAGACTGTCAAAAGATATGATTGGTATATTGAGTGAAGATAACTTACTTCTGCAGTGAAAACAGTATGTTTTCCGTTTCCAAGTTCAAATGTTTTAATTTATATATCTTTTTTATTGTGTTACTCTACTGATCATTGCAATTATCTTTGCATGTAGTTTAGAATTTATATATTTTTTTTAGAGAATACATGTTTCCCCTTTTTTTTATTTCTTTTAGCGACATTTTGATTAACAAATTAGTTTGTTGCACAGAAATGTAGATGAGTTTTTTTTGTCTCAGTACACACTAGACTTTTATGACTTGTTGTTTTACGAATTGAGAGTAAACAAGGAAAAAAGCNTCCATCTGCGTTCACGATATAAAAATTATTTTCCTTATTTTACGGCGTCTTGGAGATTCTCGTCTGATTTCGCGGGATGTTCTCTCTTTCCTTTCATACTCCTTCCTTTTGTCAGATATTCTAGTCTTTTTTCCCTCCTTCTGTCTGTCTGGTTTCCTCCATTCTATCCCGCTTCTCTGATTCCGTCTTTTTTTTTTTTTTTTTTTTTTTTTTTTTTTGTGTGTTGTGTGTGTGTGTGTGTGTGTGTGTGTGGTGTGTGTGTGTGTGTGTGTGTGTGTGTGTGTGTGTGTGTGTGTGTGTGTGTGTCGTGCAACGGTCAGCGTTCTTGTCTAGAAATCTTGCTGACCTGCGTTCAACCCCGCGCGCTTCCAGTGGATGGTAACCCCGGCCATTCCTTGCACACAGGGGGAGATTTAGGAGCAAAATAAAAAACGGCAACAGAATATCCTCTGTAACAAATCGAATTTAAAAAAGCTCTCTATCTGTCTGTCTGTCTCTTTCTTTCTCTCTCTCTCTCTCATTTACCAAATTCTTATTTTTCCCCTAGAATTCTCTCTTACTTTTTTTTCTTCAACTTTCTCCTCTGTATCCCTTCTCCCTCCATTTATCCTCCATTCTTCCTTTCTATCAGTTACAGTGTGTAGAGTCTGAGTTTGATGATTATATGATTCCCAGCATTGCAGTCTTGTTTATTGTATATAAAAATATACAATTAGATACATTATTAAGCCAATAATGTGACAATATTCAACAACAGAAAATGCACCAGCATCTCTTTATAGGAAATGTATCAGATGTATAACTTAAGAAAATGCAATATTGAACCTGTAAACCAGTTTTATCTAAAAAGTATACAGCTATTCCTAGTGTGCTGTAGGGCTGAAGATTTAAAGTCGCTAAATGGGACTGTGACTCTGCCTTTGGTAATGCTCAAGTGAAATACCCAGCTGAAGTGACATCGGTTGAAATTTCCGCCGCGATGACGTTCGGTCCGCCACATCACATCAGTCCATACCAGAATGGTTTCAGAAAATTTCATGTTTACTCTATTTTGACATGGGAAAATATCCTAATATTATTTTCATTTGCATAAAACCATCTGTAGTCGAAAAAAAAAAAAAAATCAGC
>NW_020868439.1:268494-270684 GCF_003789085.1 Penaeus vannamei | reverse complement strand
GCATATATACATATTCAAACATATATATATATATATATATATATATAATATATATATATATACATATACATACATATATATATATATATATATATATATATATATATATATATATATATTTTGAAATTTATACATACACACATATATTTACAGAAACGTTTTTCCTTCCATCTCCTCCTCCTCCTCCTCCTCCTCCTCCTCCTCCTCCTCCTCCTCCTCCTCCTCCTCCTTCCTCTTCCTCCACCACACGCGGCTATCCGAGCAGCCTGCATGTGCGTCAGCGGGCAATTACACGCACACACATGTACACGATCACGCGCTCATGTTCCCATGTGAACGCCTCGAACACGCCTAGTCATGCGGTCTACATGTGTACCTTCAAGATCGTGTGTGTGTGTGTGTGTGTGTGTGTGTGTGTGTGTGTGTGTGTGTGTGTGTGTGTGTGTGTGTGTGTGTGTGTGTGTGTGTGTGTGTGTGTAAGTGTGTGAGTCAGTAAGTATATAATGCAAGTGTGCATACATACGTGTACGTGTTAACGCGAATATCCACGTACAAGCATACGTACGTACGTACCTAAACCTCTATAAGTAGACATACTTAAGTGCATGCCCGTAAGTACATTGAGTGTGCTTCCGTGCGAGTGTACACATGTGCGTGCGTGTGTGTTTCCGCGACGCGTAGACACAAAAGCGACGCATCCGCTGGCCAAGCGGACACTTCCTCGCGTCACCAGCGTCACGCCGCGAGGGGGGAGGGAGGGGGAGGAGGAGGGGGAGGGGGGGAGAGGGGGACGTGTGCGTTCCTTGTCACTCATTCCCACGTCACACTGGGCGCAGGAGGAGGAGGGAGGTAAGCATGGAGGGATTTAGGAAAGGAGGGAGGGAGGGAGGGAGGGATCTAGGAAAGGAAGGAGGAAGGGAGGAAACAGGGGTAGAGAAAAGGAAGAGGGAGGAAGGGGGGAAGAGGGAGAGAGAAAAGAAGGAGGGGAGGAAGAGAAGGATTTAGGAAGGAGGAAGAGAAAGGAGGGAGGGAGGGAGAGAAGGTAAAAGAAGAAAGGATAGGCATTAGGGAGGGAGGGTGGGAGGAAGGGCAAGAAGGAAGGAAGGAAGAAATGTATGGAGGAAGGTAGGGATTTAGGAAAGGAGGAAGACAGGAAGGGAGATGAGGTGGGATGATGGAAGGGAGGACGGGATGAATGAATGGAAGAAAAGAGAGAGGAAAGAGACAGACAGACAGACAAAGAAATCGAGAGAAAGAGAAAAAAAAAAAGAAAGAAAGAAAGAAAAGAAAGCAGGGGAAAAAGAAAGAAAACAAAAGAGAAGAGAGAGAAAAAAACAACAACAACATACACACACAAACAAAGACCCAAAGAAAAAAAAGAGAGATAAAAGAGAAAGAGGCTAAAAGCCGGGCACCAATACGTGCCAGAGTGCAGCCACCCATGCCTACGTGCGGTGCCATGCGTAGGAGATGAGAGTGTCTACGGCCCAAACGCTCGCCAGGGTCTCCAACAATGGGCGGCGGGGGCGGGGGCGGGGGTGGGGTGGTGGGGTGGGTGGGGTGAGGTGCGGTGGGGTGGGTGGGGTGGGGTGGGGTGGGGTGAGGTGAGTGAGGAGGGGTGGAAGGAAGGGTAAGGGTAGGGGCGAAGAGGGGGGAAGGGGAAGGGAAAGGGGAAGAGGAGAGAAGGAAGAATATGGTAGGAAGAGGGAGGAAGGAGGAGGGGGTAGGAGAAGAGGAGAGGAGGAGGAGGAGAGGGGGGGAGGAGGAGGAGGAGGAGGGAGGAGGAGGGAGGGAGGAGGAGGGGGGAGAGGAGAAGGAGGAGGGAGGAGGAGAGGAGGGGGAGAGGAGGGAGAGGAGGGGAGGGAGGGGGAGGAGGAAGGAGGAGGAGGGAGAGAGGGGGGAGGAGGGAGGGAGTAGTAGTAGTAGTAGTAGTAGTAGGAGGAGGAGGAGGAGAGAGGTGAAGAAGAGGAGGAGAAGAAAAAACAGGAGGAGAAGGAAAGAAAGGAGTAGGTCGAGGAAGAGGAAGAGAAGGAGAAGGATAAAGAAGAAGAAAAGATGGAGGAAGGAATAAAATGTGAAGAGAAATAAGAGTAAAATATGAGGCAGAGACGGAAGAAAAGCGCAAATAAAGGAGACCGAGAAGAAAGAGAAAGAAGAGAAAAGGAGGCAGAGTGACAAAGCAAAGGGAAG
>NW_020868439.1:258494-263494 GCF_003789085.1 Penaeus vannamei | reverse complement strand
GTCTAACTCGTGTGTGTGTGTGTGTGTGGGGGGGGGGGAGATGGAAGGTAGAGAGAAAGAGGTAGAGGAAAAGGGAAATGGGTGGGGTGGGGGGTGGGGAGGGGCGGAGAGTCGACTGCCGGGATAGGCGTCTTACTCGTGTGGGGGGGGAGGGGAGGGGGGATAGATGGAAGGTAGGGAGAGAAAGGTGGAGGGAAAGGGAAAGGGGTGGGGGGCGGAGAGGAAGGGGGGGGATAGGCGTTTTTACTCGTGTGGGGGGAGGGGGGAGGGGGGAGGGTGAAGGGTGGATGGAAGGTAGAGAGAGAGAGGCAAGAGGAAAGGGAAAGGAGTGGGGGTGGGGGACGTGGAGGAGGGGAGGGGGGAAGATGGGAGAAGGAGAGGGGGGGGGAAGATGGGAGAGGAGAGGGAGGGTGTGAGGGATGAATGGATGAGTGGGTGGATGGCTGGAAGGGTGGGTGGATAAATAGATGGATAGATGGATAGATGAATGGAAGGGTGGGTGGATAAATGGATGGATGGATGATATGGATGGATGGGTTATATTAACAATAATAATGATGATAATAACTTAATAATAATACTAATAGTAATAAAATAATAAAACAAAAATGGATGGATAGATGGATGGATGAATGGGTGAATGAACGAATGAATGGATGGCCGGACGGACGGAAGGAAGTAGAAAATGAAGAGCAGAGAGAGTAATAGAGAGAGTGAGATTCGTCGACGGGAAGAGAAAGAGAGATACTGAAGAAAAAAAAAAGTGAGACCAAAAATAAGAAAATCAAACCAAAGAAAGTCAAAGCCACCACCACGGGGACCTTATCAGCACACGCACTTACACACTTACACAGACCTTGAGAGCCACCAGCCCAAACATCCAGAGAGACAACCCCAAAACAACTCCCCCCCCCTGCCACGACTGCCCGAAAATACACGCCCTCACGCCCGCATTTCGACACAGAATGGAGGCAATGGGCGTCTCGTTCTTTGTGATGGCATCTTGGCACTTCTCTGCGATTGCACTTGACACAAAAGAGAGAGGGCGCGGGGAAGAGAGAGAGGGCAAAAGAGAGAGGGCGCGGAGAAAGACGTCGCGGGGGGTAATGCTGCTTGTCGTGCCACGGTGCCAGTGTCAGTGCCAGGGGGAAGGGGGTAGAGGAAGGGGAGGGAGGGGAGGAAGGGGAGGGGGAGGGGGAAGGGAGGGGAGGGGAGGGAAGGGGAGGGAGGGGAGGGGGAGAGAGGGGAGGGGAGGGAGGGAAGGGAGAAAAGTAAGCGAGTGGGAAGGGAAGAGAGAGGGGGATGAGAAGGGAAGTAGGAGAACACTGGAAGGGGAATGAGAAGGGAGAGGGAAGATAGGGAGTGAAGAAAGGAAATGAACGGAAGGCAGGGAGGGAAGAGATAGCAGAGCAAGGAAGGGCAGAAAGGAAATGAAGAAAAGTGGGGAGAAAGTTACGAGGGCGGAGGGATGAGGGATTGGGTGAGAGGGGAGAAGTGACACTCAAAACATTCCTAATTCGCCCATTAGTATGCAGCGCCCGAAGAGGTGTTTCGGTCTGGGTCTCATTCGGATTCCCTCCCTCTTGCCTGATTATCAGTCTTTATTTTCCTTTTGACTTTCTTTAAAGTTTATTTTTTTTCTATTTCTGCTTTTAATTCTCACTCCTCTCTCGTTTTCTTCTCTCCCCCGCCCTCTTCCTCTCCTTCTCTCCTTTCTCATCGTATACGTCTCTCTCTCTCTTTCTCTTCCTCTCAATCTCCCCTTCCTTCTCTCCCTCCCGTTCTTCCCCTTCTTTTCTAACTCCCTTTCTTACTCTCATTCTCCTCTTCTCCCTCTCCCCCTCCTATTCTTCCCCTCCTTCTCTCCCTCCCTCTCCATGTAAAGACACCCCTTTCTTCCCTCTTCCTTTCTCTCGTATCTACCCCGTTCATCGCCAATTTTCCCCTAAATCACCTCCAAAATTCCCCCGCCCGAGCTCCACAACTCTTTACATTCTGAGGAGCCAGCGTGTCTCTAGGGGAAATCCCCCACAAAAAAGACGAGCATGCGGGGGAAAATAATATCGGTAAACACAACCCGTGTCTCCCGCGAATACAAAATGAGATTTCCAAGATAAAAAAAAAACAATTCTAATATACTTCACGTCCATTCGACACCCAGCGTTTTAATGAACGCAATTCCCCCTCATTATCTCTCTTATTTAAACGGCTCATTTCCCTCTCAGAGACTGCCGGAACAATAAAAATGCGAATCGCTTTTGTCCGCCAATCACGGAAGGCCCAAAAAAAGGGACAAGCGGGAAACAAAAGCCAATCAGCGCGCCAACCTGCCTCGCCGAAATCCTATTCCGAATGCCAATTACTTCAACCAATATTAAAACGCCAGATTTTTCCTCTCCCTCTCTCTCTCTTTCTCTTCTCCTCTCCAAGCCCCTTTCTCTCTCTCCTCCTCCCCCCCTATCTCCACATCCCCCCTCTCTCTCTCTCCTCTCCCCCCTCCCTCCCTCCCTCCCTCTCTCTCCTCCTCCCCTTCCCCTCCTTCCCTCCCTCCCTCCTTCCCTCCCTCCTCTCCCCCCTCCTCCCTCCTTCCTCTCCCTCCCCCCCTCCTCCCTTCTCTCTCTCTTCGACAACACTCGGAGATACAACTTAGCGTTTTATTGCCGCTCTTCATTCGTCGAAATTGAAAAGCTTAATGTCTGATTCTAAAATGAATTGCACAGTTTAAAATGCATTTCGACTTTCTAAACAATATTATGCCCCATCTTTTAATATTAAAAAATTGCCGTATCTTTTATCAATAAAGATGACATTACTACTTCCTCCGGTGCTTCTATCAATAAAGACAAAACAAGAAGACACACGAAAATCGGAAACAAGTGAAATAACAATAACAATATTAATAACATAATTCTATGCCAATGAGAACAGTAATAAACATTTAAGCACATATCACGTGATAGCTAAGTCAGTAAGTAGGTAAGTAAGCAAGTAAATAAGTAAGCAAGTAGGTAAAACACCATTAAAAACAAGAAAGTAATAAACAAGCAAGTGGCAACACGACGTAATAACAAGCAAGGAAATAAGTAAATAAGCAAATATGTAAGCAAGAAAGTAAATATGCTAATAATTAATAAAATTAGCACATAAGCAAGAAAGTAATAAATTCCGTACATAAGCAAGTAAACACAAAAGTAAGTAAATAAGCAAGCAAGAAAGTAAATAAGCTAGTAAGTAATAAAGTAAGTAAGCAAGTAAAAAAAACAAGTTAACAAGCTAGCAAGGAAATGAAAAAGCTAACAAGCAATTAAGCAAGTAAATAAACAAGTATAAAAAACAACGTAAGTAAATAAACAAGTTAACAAGCAAGAAAGAAAATAAACAAGTTGGCAAGCAAAAGTAAGTAAGTAAAAAAACAAATTGGCAAGCAAGTAAGTAAACAATTAAGCAAGCAACGGACGAAACAAGACGCAGCGACTCCCCCGGTACCGCCCCCCACCCCCCCGTTCCTTTATTAGCCGAAGTGCTTGAAGCAGGCAAGCAGACGCGCCCACAGCCGAGAGTCACTCCCCCCACCCCCCTGCCTGTGCCTTGCCCATCTGTGACCCCCAAAGTTGACAGCTGCCGTGCCATGCCAGGCGCCGGGCCAATGACGGGTAATGACAATCGGGGGATTTGTAATTATGACAGACGATGGATATATAACAAAATAATAAATCAATTATATTAATGATATCCGTAGCATAAGTAGCAGGAGAATAATTAAACAGATCTAATAAAAAAAAAAAAAAACAATTACATCAATGATAATGGCATAAATATCTGCATAACTGTAATAATTGAATAATAATAACACAAGTAAATAAATGACAATCACATAAATTAATCAACATAACACAAGCAAATCAATTACATTAATCATATCAGCACCACAACATAATACCAACTAATGATACCAATAGCATAAAAAAACAATCTATACAAAACCAAAACAAACAAAAACAGCACAAACCAACGACACACGACCTCGACAACATAAACACGCAATGACAAAAAAATAGCACAAATCCATCACACCAATCACACCAACAACGAGAGAACAACGAGCCAAGCCACAGCCCTAATAAAAGGAATAAAAACAGTATTGACAGTCGCTTGACAGGGCTTCGGCGACAGCGCAACCAACCCCGCGGCCCCAAGAGCACCTCTGCACTTGACGCTTGCGATGTAAACAACATTACACCGTAGGGACGTCAACAACAAACAATCACTCGATAATGCCTCTCCCATTATCGTGCGGGGATGGAAGGTCCTTTCGCCCGCTGCAGATCATGGGATTCTGACACGTAACGGCCGGCGGGGATAAAAGGGGGAATGGCGATCAGGATGATAAATCACGGGGAAAAGAAAGAGAGAAAAGAATAAATGGAAAACGCAATAAATAAAAAATAGAAAATAAACAGAAGAGCGAGCGAGAGAGAGAGAGAGAGAGAGAGAGAGAGAGAGAGAGAGAGAGAGAGAGAGAGAGAGAGAGAGAGAGAGAGAGAGAGAGAGAGAGAGAGAGAGAGAGAGAGAGAGAGAGAGAGAGAGAGACAGAGACAGCGAGAAAAGAAATAAAACACACCGAAATATACTCCCTCGAAATAAAGAAGAAAGAAAAAAAGAAGAAAAAAATCCAGCCATATATACGCGACAGTTATGATGCTTTGTGGATCTCCCTTCCTCTCCAGCTGCCATCTTTACGTTCAACCGCATATCAATTCTTTTTTTTTTTTTTCATCCGGCCAATGCAGTCTACAGAGCGCGGATAACGGACGACTCTCCCCCGTGTCATCCCCTGAGGGTCCCGCTGCCTCCGCGTCGCTCGGGAGGAAATACTCACGGCGATCGGGAGAGGGTCGCTCACGGCGATCGGGAGAAAATACTCACGGCGATCGGGAGAAAATACGGGAACTCACGGCGATCGGGAGAAAATACTCACGGCGATCGGGTACTCACGGCGT
>NW_020868439.1:250994-255994 GCF_003789085.1 Penaeus vannamei | reverse complement strand
AAACGCCCATTAAAACAAGAGGAAAAGTTTAAACGCTTTTGTCATTACTAACATTTTCTTCTTTTTTTTTTTGGAAAGACAATAACTCGCGCTTTATTTATCTTTCGAAAAAAAAAATTATACTAATGGGCTAATCTACGTCTCTCCTACCCCCCCCCCCGCCCCGCCTTTCATCTGTTTGTGACTGATGAGTTACGCAACGGCCTTCCCGTGCCCCCTTCCTCCCCCCTCTCCCCCTTCTCTCTCTCCCCCTTTCCCCTCTCCCCACTCCATTTTCCCTCTTTCCCCTCCTCCCTATTCACTCACCCATCTGCGCCTCTCCGCCCCAACCCCATTTTCCCCGTCTTCGCCGTTCCTCCACCATCCCTGTATCCTTCTTACCCCTCTCTCCCACGCAGTCTCTTGCTACCGGCACCGGCTCCGTCTCACTATTTCCTCCCCTTTCCACGCCGGCACGTCCCTCCTCCTCCACACCATCGTCTTTTCCCCTTTCATTTTCTTGCGTACGCCATACCCCTGTTCTTCCCAAATCACCGTGTCTTTTCATCCCCTGCCCGATCTTCTTTCGGAATTTTCCCGCTTCTTCCAAGATCTGCCCTGTGATAGTCAATATTCCACGACTTGAAGCTTGTCCTCTTCCGCCTTTCCCTCGTTTCATTGCTGCCCTGTTCCTTCCTGATGCTGATGACTGAAGAGATGGATGAACGATGAAAGCCGATGAATAATGAATGATGATACAATGATGATGACGATGGAATGGACATCCGATGATTGCGGAAAGGACTATGGAGACTGATGTGATGTATTGATGCATGATGATGATCAATAATGGTCGAAATAGAAAATAATAACATACGCAAGATAGACAGATAATAAATAACAGATACAATATAAATAACCAATTAATAATCATATATGATAATAAGTAATAATAAATAATAATAATGATAATCTATCATCATTAGCATTGACTACAACAACCATTTCAAACGACACATGACTTTCGAACAGCTTTTCTGCGCGCCTAAGGCCTACGCTTGCGCCGTGCTCCACTGTAACCTGCGTCATGGGACCGATTAGGGCGCACGTCCCTGTCATATTATTTAATCCACCGAAAGAAGGGGAAGGAAGATGAGGAATGAAATAAAAGGCCGGGGCAGGAAATATATATTATTAATAAGTAAATGCATACATGTAGAGAGCGTTATATTGTATACTGTATATGTTATAATGTATAAGATTCGTGGTGTGTTTAGTATATATACTATATATAGTATAGTACTATAAGTATATATAATATATATATATATTAACTATATATATCGAGTATAATTATATATTTAGCATGTCTTAATGTAATGTATACTACAGTGGTATATGCGATAAAATTGGAGCATCAGCACACACACACACGCACCACACACACCACAAACAGTGTGACTATGAGTGACGCATGATAAATCTACACACAACACACACAACTCATTCACGAACAGATGATGTGGCATTGGCAAATGCCTGTCGCCGGCACAGGGTAAAGGCTCTGCTCTGCATACGTATAAGTGCCCAGTATTCTAGTTATGATTAGACGTGATTTGCGTATGTCATTCACACACCACAACACACACATCATAGGTAACTTTATGAGTGTGTTCGCTGATTGTAATATGCACACACACATGAAACACACACTACACACAATGGCACACACACAATTGGTCTATCCTCATGTTATTAGTGTCGAACACACACACACACCACAAGATGTGGTTCACGACACGCATCGCGCACATATCGCACAGGCGGTGCGATCACTATGCATTACAATTGTCGCTAGTCACACACAACAATGTGCACCGTGTAATGACACTGATTTCACACACCACATTGGCTGATTAGCACACACATCACATACACTGCATACAAAGCACACAGACCAACACACACACACACACCGGGAATTCAAGTCTCCTTCGCCTCCGCCTGATCAAGCTGACTTCATCTCACTAACCGGAAATAATTCTCTAATCGGCCCGATCTTTTCCGTTTGAGTAAACAACAAAGGAAGAAAAAGGTTTCAGATCTTATCGCATTTCTTCATTCTCCTTTTTTTTCTTCATTTTCTTTTCTTCAAGTTTTCGGATTTTTTAAGGTTTCAGATATTATCGCATTTCTTCATTCTCCTTTTTTTTCTTTATCTTTCTTCAAGTTTTCGGATTTTTATTGAGCGTTGGCGAGGCTTCTCTGATTTGCGTTCGGTCGAATCTTCGCTGTTTATTCTTTCTTCTCTTACTTCCCATCTCCATTTCCTTCTATCTCTATTTCTTGTTCATATTCCTCCTATCTATTTTCTTCGCGTTTTGAAGTATATTTTCATTTTTTTTCTCTTACGTTCTTTTTGTATTTTTCATTCTTTTAATTTTCATTTCTTTCATATTCCTCACCTTTTTGTTATCTACATCCTCCCTTTTCCTCTCATCCATTCTCTCTCTCTCTTCTTCTGTTCTTTCGTTCTTCTTCTATCTCTTACTTTTTCTCTCACTCACCCTCTCTCTTCTTCTCTCCCCCCCCAACTTTCTCTAATAATTATCTCATTCTCTCATCATATTTTCTCCAATAAATTGTTTTAAATTCCGTTTTCACCTCAATTTGCCTCTCTCCCTCTTTCTTCTTCCTCCATTCCTCTCTTCTTTCTTTTCCTTATCTCAAACGTTCCCATTATTCGTCCCCTTTCCCGTTTTCTTAATTCCTCTAATGTTATTTCTTTTCTCTCCTTTCTCTCTCCATTCGTTTCTCCTCTTCCATCTCCCTCGTCCTGAATAACCTCTCTATCCCCTCCCCCTCCTCTATTCCCCATTCCCCCCCATTCTTCTCATGTGTTTTTTTTTCTCTTCTCCCTCCTCTGAATTCGTTTCACTTCTCCCTTTCCCCCCTTGCCCCTCCCCCCTTCCTCTACACCCCTACCCTTCCCTCCCTTCCCCTTCTCTTCTTTCACCTTCCCCTTCTCTTCCCTTCCTATTCCCTTCCCTTTCTCGTTCCCTTACTCCTTCTCTCTCCTTCCTCTTCCTCTTCCCTCCCCCTTCCTCTTTCCCCTTCCTCTTCCCCTTCCCTTTTCCTTTCCCCTTCTCTTCTCTCCCCTTCCTCTTCCCCCTCTCCCCCCTTCCTCCCCCTTCCCCTTCCTCTTCCCCTCCCTTCCCTTTCCCTACCCTTTCCTCTTCCCTCCCCTATCCCTTCCTCTTCCCCTCCCCTCCCTTCCTCTTCCTCTTCCCTTCCCTTCCCTCCCTTCCTCCCCTTCCTCTTCCTCTTCCCTACCCTTCCTCTTCCCCCCCGTCCCTCCGCAGCACACGTTACCGAAGCACCGAAGCACCGAAGCACCGAAGCACACCTGACATTGCTGGGAGACCAACTTCCTCGCTATCCTCCCTCATCGATGTCGACTAGGAGGGTCTCTTCCACTTCCTATCCGGCCGTCCTATCCTTCTCCGCTTCCTTTCTCCCTTTCGCTTAGGGGATCTCCCTCTCTCTCTCCTCTCTTCTTTTTGTCTTCCTTCTTCTCCCCCTCCTTTCCCCTTCTTTTCTTCTCTTCTTCTTCCTCCTTCCTCCTGGTCCTCTTCCCCTTTTTTTCTCTCGTTTATGATTTCCTCTTCCTCCTCCTACCTGTTTTTCAAAACAAATTTATCCCATTCTCTTCTTTTTCTTCTCTCCATCTCTTTTCTTTTACTATCTATCTGTCTGTCTCTCTCCATCTCTTTTCCTTTACTATCTATCTGTCTGTCTCTCTTCTCTCAGCATTGCATCTCTTTTTATTTACTATCTATCTCTTCTGTCCGTCTCTCGAGACAAATCCACTTTTCATTTACTATAAATATCTGTCTGTCTCCTCCGTTCGTCTTAACTCTCCTTCTGTTTTCTTAAAAATTATCTATTGTCTGTCTGTCTCTGCTCGCATCGTCCTTTTTCTTTACTATCGCCCTCTGATCCTGTCTCTTTCTCATCCATCTCTCTTTTTTAATTTCTATCCATATCTGTCTGTCTCTCTCAAGCTACTCTCCTCGCGGCTAGAAGCGTTCCAATTAGATCTCTACTCTTTTAAAAATACATTTTACATTTCCCTACTGTCTTGCTTGTCTCTCTCCTCTTGCAGTTGCCTCTTTTCCACCGTCAACTTTTTCTTTTACCATGCATTTCGTAAACTCTTGTTCTCTTGCTCTCTCATCGTCAGCAACTAATCTGCCTCGTTCCATCTGTTATACATCTTCTTTTTTTTTATTTACGAATATCTATATCTAATACTCTGTTTGTCTGTCCTGTCTATCTAAACTAAGTTCGAACGATAAGACGACGCCAGAAGATGTGCGTGACTAGTCTGTGTGAAATACGACGATACGCGTCAAATGGAGTCGGCTCCCGCTGACTAGTGGAGGCTGACTAACCATGTATAGTAACTATCCGGATATGACTATTGTTGTTCGCATATGGCTGTGCGTGATCTAGGGCTTGTATATAATGAATTACTCTATTATGGCATTAATTCCTTTCAGAGATGACCTCACTTTGTCTACCTTGCACCGTGATGTCTGTAGATTATACACAACCCTGGCTAAAAACTAGACGTCGGGCTGAGATCAGTGAGAAACTTTGTGTTGTCCAATTTTATAAATATATCATATGTAATGAACTTTTAGTTTTTTTTTTTTTTTTAATTTCTTTTTTGCTTTTTTTTTTTTTTTTTTTTGTTTTTTTACATCTCATTATCGCTACTCTCCTTTTTTTTTTTTTTTTTTTTTTTTTATTTTTTTTTTTCTTTTTTTCTTTTTTTTTTTTTTCTAGTATGCCTCCGCGGTGCATGGCCATTATTGTAGGCGATGGGGCGACGGGGAAATGGTTGTGGTTGTAGTTATGGAGGGAGGGAGGAGAGGAGAGGAGAAGGGAGGGTGATAGAGAGGGAGGAAGGAGAGGAAGGGAAGAGAGGAGGGAGGGAGGAAGGGAGAGGGAGGGAG
>NW_020868439.1:240994-243494 GCF_003789085.1 Penaeus vannamei | reverse complement strand
GTTCATCAGTCAAAGACAAAGGTCAGTTTTCTTCTCAGTCAGATGCAGGCAACAGCATCATTGTAAATCCTCCTTCAGCGAATACCCGTTAGACATGTCCCCTCCTTCTGTTCTTCCTACTTCCCTACACCTTCTCCTCCAATTCTTCCTCTTCCTCCTACTTCCCTTCACCTTCACCTCCACCTTTACCGCCTCCAATTCCTTCTCCTTCTCCTCCTTATCCTCCCTCCTCTACCACTCCTTCTCCTACCCAACATAACTAATTCAACAATTTTTATTTGTAATAACAACAAAACAACAATGAATGAATAATAACAATAATAATAATAATAATGATAAAATAATAATAAACAATAATAATAACAACAATAATAACAATAATAAATAATATTAATAATAATAACAATAATAATAATAACAAAAATAATATCAACAACAATAATAATAATAACAAGAAAAATTATCAACAACAATAATAATAATAACAATAATAATAATAACAATAATAATAACAACAACAAAATAATAACAATCCTAATGAAATATAAAAACGCAATACCCCCCTGCCCCCTCCCCCCGCCCCCTCCTCGATCACTGGCTGCCCCGGACGAAAAACAATACCGGGGCATCCATCACTCGGGCACATCGACACTGACGCCATAATTGACATGTTCGCAGGGGTATTCTCTTTCTTTGTCTTTTTGTTTTATTTATCTATTTATTCATTATTATTGTTATTATTATTATCATTATTATTCGTTTCTTGTGGGATTTACGCATTCTACTTTGGGCTGTCTGTCTATATTTTTTTTTCTTTCTTTCTTTACTTCGGTATCTGTTGGTCTTCCTGTCTTTATCACCCCCTCTCTGTCTGCGTCTGCATTTGATTCTGTCTGCGTATACATTTCTAAATTTGTCTGTCCGGCTGTCTGTCTGTCTATGTCTGTCTGCTCCACTTCGGTTGGTCGGGACACTGTCTGCGCACGTAATTCTGTTTGATTGTCTGGTTTTCTTAATCTCTCCCTCTGTCTCTGTATTCGCCTCTCTCACGTTATGTCTCTCTATGCTTGTTTTGTCTGGCTGTCAATGTTTGGCCGGGCCGCTGTCTGCGTCTTCCTCGAGCGCCATGCTTTCTCGTCTCACTCTCTAAACTCGCGCTTTCTCACACTCGCGCTCGGCCAAATCCCTCCTCCCGTCCTCCTCTTCCTCTGCCCCTTCTCCCCTCCTTCCCTTCCCTTGCTTGGTATCCTCCTCCATTCCTCCCCTTTCCACAGGCCCTTGCGACCTATTCTCCCCTCTCCCCGGGTCCTTCCCACCCCTCCTTATTCTCCCCATCCCCTTACCCCCTCTTCACTCTCCCCATCCCCTTCCCACCCTTCCTCTCTTCTCCCCATGCCTTCACCTCCCCAGTCGCTCACCACCCCTCCTCCCCTCTCCCCAGACCTCACTACCCTCCTCCCCTCTCCCCAGGGCCTTACCACCACCCCCCTCTCCCCATCCCTTCATCAACTCTCCTCCTTCTTCCCCATCCCCTCCTACCCCCTCCTCTCCTCTCCCAGTCGCTCACCACCCCTCCTCCTTAGCCTCCCATCCCCTTACCAACCCTCCTCCCCTCTCCCATCCCTCTTCCCCTCTCCCTATCCCCCTTCCCCCCCCTCACCTCTCCCTATCCCCTTACCAACCCACATCCCCTCCCCATCCCCTTAGGCCAACCCTTCCCCCCCACCTCACCTCTCCCCATCCCCTCTCCTCCCCCCCTCCCTCTAGTGTTACAATGTACTGTTTCGTCTCTTCTTCCGAGATACAGCTGGACTGTCTAGCCGTTCTTAGGAAAAACTCTCGCAACTGGCGGGCTTATGACGTCATCGCCTGAGAGGTGGAGGGAGGTGGAGGGCGGGAGGCGGGTGCCGAGGGGGGGTAGGTGGGTGGGTGGTGGGGGGCGGGGGGAAGAAAGGACATGAGTAGGACGTGATAAAAAAGGACGAGACGTAGTAGTTGAGATCGGGCTGCTGGCCGGGTCGGGCTGGCACGGAGAGAAGGCGGAGCAGACCGAAGGGGAAGAGAAATTAAGAGAGGAAAAAGAAAGAATAGAAGAAATGGAAATAAAATAGGAATAAGGATGAAAATAGAAGAAAAAGAAGAAAAAAAAGGGAAGAGTTTCAACACCTCTGGCATTGGTCTCGTCTCGGGATCGAAGGCCGGACGACTTTTAATAAATATCGCGCAGGAACGGCCCATTGGGATGGACGCAGGAATGTCGTCAAGGTCGGAAGGAAGAGAAGGAGAAAGTGACGGAAGAAAATAAGGAGGAAGAGGAAGAACGGAAGCAAGGATACGTAAGGAAAAGAGAGAGAGAGAGAGGGGGATGGAAGGGGGGGGAGGCAATCCCTCCGTATGCACTAACGCAAGCAAGCACGCACGCACGCACGCACGCACGCACGGGACGCCAGGGTAAGAGGTATGGCGTGCGAAAAAACAGTTAAAGAACGCCCTGGCCGAC
>NW_020868439.1:225994-228494 GCF_003789085.1 Penaeus vannamei | reverse complement strand
CTCAGAAGTTTTACATAAAAAGGAAAAGGTCATCGTGGTGCAGCCAGCTCTCCAACGATGAAAATGGCCTGCGGTTTTCAGCAGTTGCTTCCACTGCTCACGATAGACTTCATACGCGTCCCAGACCAAGGGTTTGTTTCTCTTTTTTCCTTTTTCTTTTTTCGCGGTCCGTGAGCACGGAGCCCATACACAAGGTCTTATTATTGTACAGACCTCGAGGCGAAATGCACTGTTGTTCCTAGACGCGCACACATGCGCATGCACACGCATATGATTATCAACTTGAACCAGCCCTAAAAATGATTTTCCCTTCTTCTGCGACAACCTAAGTACAAAACAGCAAGCTCATCATTTATAGTACAGTTTATTTGTTGTGGGATTTAATGTATCTTTTAATAGCCCGCCAAATAGCACGTTTATGGCCTTACAACCATCTTAAAGCCAGACTAGTCATTAGCATTGCTACTGACTATGTACATGGTCTTATTAGTTCGTTCTTGAAGAAGTCCGTTATTCCTCCCTTCATCTACAGCCTCGCGATGGAATGGATTTGGTCTGCTGCGGTTGCCAGATATATTTCCGTGATGCATTATTGCCCACTGGTAACCAAATTCCTCAGAAAACGGCTATAAAGAAATTTCGTAGCGCGGTTTCATCGCCTACTGGAATTTTTTCATTTTGGATCAAGGGAAAGGCGAGAAATTCCGTGAAATATTGGAATATCTGAGGACATACTACGCTAGAGAAAATGACAGACAATGTAAAAAAAAAAAAAAAAGTTTAATATCTAAGAAGAGATACGCACGCACAAGTACACAAGGAACAGAAAGAGACAAACGAAGAGCAATAAGCAACCCACAACAACGTATGATGGATGGCTATCATTTTCTCAGCTTATATTTTCCTTCTCTCCTCGCAGCCGCCCCGCTGCTCCACCTCGCCGCCCTCGCTCCTCGCCCAGGGACCTGCTTGCCCTTGGGAGGCTTCCCTTTCACTTTTCTTTGGAAATTTGGGGAAAAAATACCTACGTTATACGTACACACATTACACTCACCCAGCTACAGATACACACACACACATACACATATGTGTGTACATATGTATGCACATAAATATATATATATATACATATATACATTATATATAATATATATATATATATATATATATATATATATATATTAATATTATATATATACATACACACGTTTGTATATACGTGAGTGTGAGCGAGCGAGTGAGTGAGTGAGTGAGTGAGTGAGTGAGTGAGTGAGTGAGTTGAGTGAGTGAGTGTGTGTGTGTGTTGTGTGTGTGTGTGTGTGTGTGTGTGTGTGTGTGTGTGTGTGTGTGTGCGCGCGCGCGCGCATACATACATACATCATGCACAAACACACACACACACACACACACACACAACACACACACACACACACACACACACACACAATATATATATATATATTATATATTATATATATATATTAATATATATATATATATATATATAGTAATGTCGGTCTAGATATGCAGAAGTATTGTTTCTTTCCTTTGTTCTCCCATCATTCTCGTGCGTCGCACCCCCCCCCTTCGGGACTCTCTCGACTCGTGTTGATCTGATATGTGATCTACAAATATTCTCTGTCATTCCCTCCCTCTCTCTCTCACTCTTACCCTCTTACTTTCCCCTTCTCTCTCTCTCTCTCTTTCACTTTCTCTTTTTCTTTTTCTCTTACTCTCTCCCTTCACTCTGCTATCTCTTTCTGTGACTCTCATCACTTGTTGCCTAAGCCCTCAAATCAGACCCAACGCGGTTATAAGAAAAAATTCATTATAACTTTCTCGCTGTGCCCCCCCCCCCTCCTACCCGCCAGTCCCTTGAGCTTCCAGAATGTTCGCCAAGTTAAATAATGTTTGCCACGGGAGGGGGGGGGGGGCTAAAGGGGAAGCATTATAACAGGAGAGGCGGCATAGGTGTTAGAAATGGTAAAAGTGATTGATATAATCATCGAATAATGTTGAAAAAACAAGTATGACGACGCTATTGCCAATAATATTAATAACAATGATCATGATGATGATAGGTTGAACAAGAACAGCAAAAATGAAAACATTACTAATTATTTCAATAATCAAACAAATACTAACCGTGTGTTAGGGTGAAAACATCAACAATAATAATAGCAATAACATTAGCAATATCAAGAAAATTGTTGACAAGAGTAATCCAACCGATTCCCCGCCCGACGCGTGTCGAGGCAGAGCCAGAGCCGAAGAACGCCGTCGGCAGAGGCAACGCAAGGCAACACCAACTGCACTGATGATTGAGATGCGCAGAAACAATACTGACGATGTGAGGAGGAATGTGGCTCGCAGTGCGAGATCACTCGTTTTATCGTTATAACCATCATCACCAACGGCAGTAAGTGAAACTAAAGGGCTGGCCAGACGGGCAGGCTGCGTCGAAAGGCACGAATAACACCGACTGGGCTGCCGCGTCAAG
>NW_020868439.1:215994-218494 GCF_003789085.1 Penaeus vannamei | reverse complement strand
GGAAATTCATGTTTATGGAATTCATAGAAAATGGTCTTGTTTTCCAATTATAGAAAACGACCTTGTATTCCAATCGGTGACACTATTCTAACAGAAAATCGTCTTGCATTCCAATCACAGAAAATGGCCTTGTATTTCAATAATGGAAAATAGTCTGGTATTTCAATCTTAAACGGCCTTGCCAGCCAATCATAGAAAATAGTCTTGTATTTTAATCATAGAAAACGGTCTTGTATTTTAATTATAGAAAACGGTCTTGTATTTTAATAATAGAAAACGGTCTTGTATTTTAATATTAGAAAACGGTCTTGTCTCTAATCATAGAAAATAGTCTTGTTTTCAATCATAGAAACTAATCTTGTATTCCAATCACAAAAAAATAAATTCCAATAACAGAAAATGGTCTTGTATCCCAGTCAAAGAAAATAGCTTTGTATTTCAATAACAGAAAATAGCTTTGTATTTTAAGTGTTATAATGGTCTTGTTTTCCAATTGCAGAAAACGGTATTGTATTCCAATAATAGAAAACGGTATTGTAATCTAATCACAGAAAACGGTCTTATATTCTAATAATAGAAAATGGTCCTTTATACTAAACACAGAAATCGGTCTTGTTTACCACTCATAGAGCGTAGACCAAAACAATAATTGAGTTTAGTTGTTAACATCAATACACAATGAATGACAAATACACAACCTCTGTTTCCCTTAATAAACAAACCGGATATAATTGCATCAATGCATATTGCTCACCTGAGATTATAAACATCAAGGTGAACCAACAGGTAAACAACTAACGTTAATTATTGACAGAAATAAAGCTCTGAAATAGCAACGTCCGAGGCATTAAAACGAGGGGAACTAAATAAAATACAAACACACAAGAAGAGACAAAAAAGAAAAAAGTGATAATACTAACTATATACAATTTTGTGGAGATTTCCGAATACCAGGTCGCCGAGGTCAACATTGCAAATTCATATCATTCATATTTCAATATTGCAATGTTCAAAGCAAGAGGAAATAGGGTGTTTTCGATCTGTAAACCTTATATCCTCATATAGCGTTTCAAATCACAACCAACATATATATGATTTGTTTACTATTTTCAAATAAAGTAAGTTCCCAAATCAGAAGGGAAAAAGGATTACTTGCATGTAAATGAATTTCATAATGTGATTTGGTTGCGGAAATATCTCGTACTGGCATCGACCGCCGCCACAAATAAGGAAAACAACAACAACAACAACAACAACAAAAACATACACACGGGAACACTCGGACACGCACACACAAACAAATACAGAGACAAATACAACGACACACACAGTGGGATGGCAATAATGATAATGATAGACAAAATTAATCAATCGAGAGAGCGTTAGTAATTACCTACTCATTCATCTATCTATTATGAACAATGACTAATGAAAGTAGGAAATCGATTTTCACTTTCCCACACATTATAAAAAAGTGAAAAAAAAATAAAAATAAAATAAAATAATAATAAGAAGAAATGTAAGGAAAAAAAAACAAAAATGACAGTACACAACACAACAATACTTTATGTCCCCCGTTTTATGAATGGATAAGCCCACATTCCCTTCCATTCATCTCTTAGCATGACTTACTACGATAACAAGGTTAGGGCGAGTAAATAGAAGTTATAGTTGAATAAAAGGTGCTTCTGCTTCGGTGCTTCGAATCATTTGAGTCTTATGCGGTCAGAGTACAAATGGAAATGAAAAAGAGAAAGAGGAGTAGGAGAAAGAGGAAGAAAAGGACAAGGAAAAGGAAAAGGAGGGGAAGGAGAGGAAGGAGGAGGAGGAAAGAGGAGTAGAGGAGGAGGGGGAGGAGAAGGAGGAGAAGAGGAGGAGGGGAGGAAGAGAGGAGGGGGAGGAAGAGGAGGGGAGGAGGAAGAGGAAGGGAGCAGGAAGGGAGGGGAGGAAGAGGAGGGGAGGAGGAAGAGGAGAGGGGAGGAGGAAGGAGGGGGAGGAGGAAGAGGAGGGAAGAGAGGGGGAGGAGGAAGAGGGGAGGGGAGGAGGAAAGAGGAAGGGGAGGAGGAGGAGGAAGGGGAGGAGGAGGAGGAAGGAGGAAGAGGAGAGGGGGAGGAGGAAAGAGGAAGAAGAGGAAGGAGGAGGAGGAGGGGGGGAGGGGAGAGGAGGAGGAGAGAGAAGAAATGAAGAAGAAAAGAAGAAGATGAAGATGAAGATGAAAATGGAGGGGAGGAGGAGGAGGAGGAGGAGAGAAAAAGGAAGAGGAAGGAGGAGAGGGAAGGAAGAAGGAGGAGGGAAGAAGAAGATGAAGAAGAAGAAGAAGAAGAAGAAGAAGAAGAAGAAGATGAAGATGAAGATGAAGATGAAGATGAAGATGAAGAGAAGATGAAGATGAAGATGAAGATGAAGATGAAGATGAAGATGAAGATGAAGATGAAGAAGAAGAAGAAGATGAAGATGAAGATGAAATGAAAAGATGAAGATGAAGATGAAGATGAAGATG
>NW_020868439.1:205994-210994 GCF_003789085.1 Penaeus vannamei | reverse complement strand
AAGGAGTGAACGACCAGAACGACTTATTTCTGGAGATATTGTTGGGAGAGAAAGTTAATGTCAGAGAAAGGGTCTGAGGGAGGAATCACAAAGAATCGATCCCACTTGGTTGGGCCAGAGAGAGTACTCAAAAGGTTTGCTGAGGTGGAAGCAGTAGAAGGACGAGGACGGGAGGAAGATAGAGTGGCGAGGAGTGAAGTAGTACCGTGAGGAGGATGAAAATAAGGATGAAGAATTGTAACAATGGGGAGGGGGTAGACAATGAAGAAGACTGCAACAGGAGATGGAGAATGTTACGAGAGAGGAAGGGGTGTATTCTGAAGATAGAGTTATGACCTAGGTGGATGATTCGGAATGGGTAGAGTTGGCAACAAACAACGGGGAGGAGGCATTAGTATCAGTGGTCAGAGCCGTGATCAGAGGAGAGGAACGTTGGAAAAACGAAATCGAATTTAGATAGGCTAGTTGTTGAAGGGGCAAGCCTTAATGCCCTTTATAAGATTAAGAAGTCATTATTGGCCATGGTTAGCCTGGTGTAAATGGGATAAGGGATAAGGACAACTATCCAAGGGCACGTGTCTCCCGGAGGCCATTCATGACTGACACAAAGCCAGCCTTTCATCCTTTCAGCACGGCTCTCACACCTTAGAAAGTGGACAGAAGAGAAGGAAAATGAAAAGGGAAGAAGAAAAGACCATGCAAAATTAGGTTCTGAATTAGCAAGTGCGGTTGGATGAAAAGGGAACATTTTGTATTCAAACGTGATGAGTATTTACACATACTTGTCATCAGCGAACTTTAAACCCAATCAAGATAGGAATAATCAGAAAGACAATGTAAAAAGGGGGAGACTGAAGAGTATTTAAAAAATATACAAAAACGTACATTTTATATCTCAGAGGGTTTCAGAAAGTAAGAGAAAATGGAAAAAATCAAAAAGAAAGAAAATGGATAGCGGAGTATCAACAGTTCCCTAATGACAGATGAACTGTCTCTATTTCAGCTTTGATTCGGCCTCCAGGTCCAAAAAAATACAGATCCTAAAATCAGAGCAAGGAAAATAGAAAAAAGGAGGAAAGAAAATTAAGAATACCAAAAAATGAGAGAGAAGTTTTTGTGTTTATGGGAAGAGCATATTGTTTTTAAAAGTTTTATATCACTTTATGAGAATCAACAGAATCTTGACAATTCTCCACACTCAGGGGCGCCATTTCAACTTTCCATTGGGAGGAATCGGCATAAGGGCGTGGTTTGGTGATGCGCGAAGCGAACTACAAAATATAAAAATCTAGTGCTTCCATAGTGTTAACACATGCACAAAAANCCACCACCACCGCCTCCGCACCGCCTCTCCGCCACCACCACGCCCGCCTCCCGCCGCCACCACTCCGCCACCTCCGCACCACCGCTCACCACCATCCGCCACCACCACTGCTCCGCCAACTCCGCCACGCACTACCAACCCGCCATCGCTCGGAAAGGCTTACGGCGAAGATACAGAAACTTTTCACAACAGCTAATGCGGAATCAATGGATGGCGCCGCCGGGATCACCAAGGACGGGAGCGCAGTAATCCCAGATTGGGAGGGGGGCGGGGTTTCGCGCGCCGGTGGGAGGGCCGAGCGGGGACAGAGAAACAGGGAGAGATAAGAAGATGAAGGAGGAGCGAAGAGAAGGGAAAAAAAAAGGGGACGGATGGAAAGACTACAGACAGAGATACATACATACATACATACATACATACACACACACACACACACAGGTAGAGACAAAAGGACACTTGTGATAAACGCATGTCGATATGTGTAGCATCCGCGATACGAGAAAAATGGGAAACATTTGCATATACACAAACACACAACAATTAGAGAAATAAACCAATTCTGCTAAAAAAGACCCTTCCACCCCATCAGGAAAACACTAACACAATCCACTAAATAGGTTTATTGAAAGAACAAATAGAGAAACATTTGCAAAATCCTGGATTACACCTCCAGGACGGATTTTGAAACAACGGTCCCATCATGTTCAAAAGGAGGCTAAATCTGAATATAATGCTCATTTAAAAGAAGTTCTCTCACAAGCCTCAGAGCCGCATAAATGGTTGTCAAGACTAAAAACATCTTTGTCTGGTCTTGAGTCCTCCATTCCTCCTTTAATGAAATCTGATGGTAGTGTCACATATAGTCCGAGAAAGCTACCCAGTTAGCAGATTGTTTTATTTCAAAACAAAGTTTAGAAGATATTGAACTTCCTTCATGTCCCCCATTGCCATGCTTTAATTCGTTTGCTTTCAGGTCCACTGAAATCAAGTATCTGTTATCAGAACTAGATGAATATGGTGGAGTAGACTCTAATGGCTTGTTTCTTTTGATTTTAAAAAGACAATGGCCAATTTGCCCCTAAATTAACCGTAATCTTACGCCTTTTAGTTCGTAAAGGGTCATTTTCAGAGTACTGGCGCTTTGGTAATGTTACCCCTATTTCCCAGGGCCCACTACAGTCTTCGCCTACTGAATATAGGCCCATTTCACTTACTCCAATTCTATCTAAGGTTTTTGAACGTTTGCTGGTTTGGTTTTAAAAAGGGACTCGACTGCAATGATGCACTGCTTATGATGGTGCATGAAATGCAGTCTGCTTTAGACAAGGGTCATGAGTCAAGACTTGTCTCGCTGGATTTTAGTGCAGCTTTTGACACTATCAATCACAAGGGTTTAACTTTTAAGTTAGTCTTTTGGTGTAGTGAAAAGTTTAAGTATTTTAACTGAATTTTTAACTAGTAGGCAGCAGCGTGTTCATGTTGATGGTAGTTTTAGCTCGTATTCCCGTGTGTCTTCTGGGGTTCCCCAGGGTAGTGTTCTTGGTCCTTTGCTCTTTATCTTATATACAATCGATATGTGGTCTGGCATTACTAATAAAATGTTGGCATATGCTGATGATACCTCTCCCTATGCTGATATTCCTTGTCCGGGAACTAGGCAAGTAGTAGCTGACAGTCTCACTGTAGACCTGATGATGATTAAATCGTGGTGCTCTCGGTGGGGAATGAAATTAAAATCCTACTAAGTCTAAAGAAATGATTGTGAGTTGCCTCAACATCCAAGTCTGCTGATTAATGGAGTCTTAATCACTTCAGTGGATAACCTGAAGCTCTTAGTGTAACCTTTGATTCAAAGCTTACATTTGAATTGCATATTAGGAATATGGCCCGGGCAATTTCATCAAAGTTAGGCATCATTCGCAAGTGCAAGAAAATCTATGAAGATGACAACATTACACTTAGGTGCTTCTTTTCTTTTATTCTGCCTCATTTTGAGTATTGTTCTCCTGTATGGTTATCTGCTGCAGACTCACACTTAAGACTGCTTGATCGTTCTTTTAATTCCATTAAATTTCTCCTGTCTGACTTAAATTTGGACATTGGACATCGTAGAGTTATTGGGGCTCTTTCAGTCTTATACAAGATTGTAATCGATAACAAGTCAGTTTTCTAGATGCTTTTTTACTGCTATTTCTAGACTTTGGAATAGATTACCTTCAGAGATTGTAACTTCTCCGACTCTTGATAAGTTTAAAAGGACTTTCTCTATTCTTTCATTCTTTCTTAGCTGTATCTTGTCCTGCACTGACACCATTGTTGGCATAAATCTCGATTTTTTCAATGTGGCTCTTTATATAGTTTATAATAATAATAATAATAATAATAATAATAATAATAAATAATAATATAATAATAATAATAATAATAAAAAATGATAATAATCATTCAATAATACCCATTTTGCGTATTGCAAAAATCCCAGGATTACACCTCCAGAAAGATTTCGACATTGTTGCCTCAATAAAACGATTTTGCGTATAGAGGGTTTTTACTGCCACTGAATCAACACGGGAGAGTGCTTTGTCATTCAACACTCCCCCCCCCCCCCTCGCGCGCTGGTCGGCCTGCGGCGGGGCTCGGAGTGCTCAGGGGATTAAGGGCCAATTGGTAACCTTCTTCGGCGTATTTCGCTCGAGGTTACGTGCAGGTCTGTGCTGGGAGATCGGCATTCCGTGTGCATTATTCTGTTTGTGCGTGTATGTGTTTGCATGTGTGTCTGCGTGTGTGTGTGTTTGCGCGCGGTGTGTGTGTATGACCATGTGCATGTGCGTCTGCATGTACGTGTTGAATGTATATGTGCATGCTGTTGTGTGTGCGCATGTGCGTTTGCGTCTGTGTGTGCATGTGCGTGTGCGTATGTACTGCTTACGTATATAAGCGTGTACGCGTCCGAGTGTACGGAAGTGCATATAATAGTGTAACTTTACCTGCAGAAATGTGTTTGTCATCTCGCAAGATGATTATCGTCTCGCGACGATAACCACAGCCTGCGCCGCCAAACCTTTCCAAAGCAATCCCTCGTACTTGCCTCTCCAATAGTTTCCTCCTCTTGCTTCCAGTCTCAGAAACGAAGCCGCGGTCGATCCCTTCGCTCTATCCTTGCTGCACAAGACCCCTAGTATCGGGTCGCTACTCTACACGCCAGATGAGAAAGCCCGCGCCTCCGCCAACACTTTTTTTTTTCCTTCTGGACGTGAAAATACGGACCACTTTGTTCACACGCCGAACACTTGTACGCGCCTGTACATCGGCTTCACCAATGAGGACCGACAGTAGCTGTACGCATCCCGTCCAAACTGTGATTGGGTGACTCAGAACACGTGAGTCACAGTACGTACGTAAGTGTCTCACTACGACCCACTCTCACCCCCTCCTGGCCCCTCCTCCCCACCCCCTCCTGGCTCCTTACTAACTCCCTACCCCCTCCTGACCCCTCCCTCTCCTGGGCCCCCACTAACCCCCTCCCCTTCCCTGATCCTCTCTCCCAACCTCCTCCTGGGCCTCCACTAATCCCCAAACCCCCTCCTGGTCCCCCACTAACCCCCTCCCCCATCCTGCCACCCCTACTAGCCCCCTCCAGCCCCCACTAATTCTCCCCCAGGCCCCCACCCGCTCA
>NW_020868439.1:196841-205891 GCF_003789085.1 Penaeus vannamei | reverse complement strand
AGAGAGAGAGAGAGAGAGAGAGAGAGAGAGAGGAGTAATCACCAATCTGTTATCAATAAATACCATGTTAAGTGTATTTTCACTCTGACCAAAAAAAAAAAAAAAAGAAAAAAAAAGTTTAGGAAGTTAGTATCGAATAACTTTGATGATTATCGTACAATAATTTATGCAAACCGTATTTACTTTTTGAGTTATAATCACCTGGAAGAGCAACACCTATATGATAAACCAAACTGCAAAAACGAGATAGATAAAGAAATAAAAACTCATAAAAGATAACAAAATCAAGAATATTTATTAAATTTGCATGTATATTTTAATCATCCAAATGTAAATCGCAACGTTTGTCAGCTGTGAAATTAACTCAGGTGCTGCTATGAATCCTTGAATTCTGGAAACAGCAGGAAAAAGTTAGTGTCTTTACAGATTATAAGGTTAGTATTTGGTTATATTTAAAGTACTTTGGTAGGTTGATATGAGAAACTGTTCTCGACTACATGTTAGTACTGAATCATGAAATTTTCTTTGTATAGTTGATTTAAAAGGTAATTTTGTGAATCGGAATGGGTAAGTTTCTAGAAAGATAAATAGACCCTTGTGTTTTCTGTGAGTTTTAGTTAATTATGGTGTATATTGTTCCAAAATTGTTGAATTATACGTACAAATGGATTTGCTTTTTGTCTATTTTATTGATGAGATTTGACAAATGTTACACTGTTTATTTATTATGAATATTTTTTATGCACTTTGCTGGGGTTGACAGTTGTACTTGCCAACAGTTCGAGCTGGAAAGTTAAATATCTATGTTTTCTCTCACATTTATTAAGGTTTATGTTCATAATATTGCATAAAGAATACAATTGATAGTTTTTTGAAAATTATGTTAACTATGATACCAACAGTGAAATATGTTCATTGATGGCCTAATGGGCCACTGACTTCAGCAGGGATAACATAGATACAAATCTACATGTGCAGACATTTGCATGCACACAAACACATTTGCACATATTCATGTGCATACACATATGCACACATGAGCACACAATCTGCACAAACACTGAGCACACACACATGGCACACACACACAAAGTGGACACACGCACACACACACACACACACACACACACACACACACACACACACACACACACACAACACACACACACACACACACACAGACACACACACACACACACACACACAAAAAAAAAAACACACAAACACACACACACAAACACACACACACAAACACACACACACAAACACACACACACAAATACACAACACACACACACACACACACATACACACACACACACACACACACACACACACACACACACACACACACGTACACACACACACATACACACACACACGTACACACACACACACACGTACACACACACACACACACGTACACACACACACACGTACACACACACCACAACACACACACGTACACACACACACATGTACACACACATGCACACACGTACACACGTGCACACACTTACACACGTGCACACACACACACACGTGCACACACACCACACACACACACACGTGCACCACACACACGTGCACACACACATACACACGTGCACACACACATACACACGTGCACACACACATACACACGTGCACACACACATACACACGTGCACACACATACACACGTGCACACACACATACACACATGCACACACACACACACGTGCATGCACACACACATACACACACACACATACATACACACACACACACACACACATACATACATACATACATACATACATACACACACACACACACACACACACACACACACACACATACACACACACACACACACACACAGAGGAAGAAAATTGTTTTAAAAAGCAAGATTAACTAAGTGCCAGGGGTGTTATATTCACTTGAATGCCCCAGAAAAGGCACAGAGTGATGGAAGGATAGCAGTGGTAACAAAGTATATATGTTTAGATACATACACATATGCACACTCATATGCTGTAATGATATGAATTTAGCATTTTCTCTACTGCCTATATGTACTATAACCCTAAGCTTCTGGAGATGGCTTGTATATACAAGCAATGCCCACTGCGAGTTTGATTTATTAGTTGTTTTGAATATAGATCACTCAACAAATACTGTCACCAATTATGAGTCCTACGTATCTCAGCTTACTGTTTTCTTTGATTTTCAAAAAAAGAAAAATCTGGCAGTTAGTATTGATGCTAGTAATGTCAGTAACATTGTAATAATCATGTTTATAATAAAGATAACAGCATCTCTATTAATAGCATTAGTAAAACAAAATGCTTTGGTGATTCTTTACAGTATGGACGCATTCACCAGAGCCCCCAACTCCATGTAATAGAATTTATTATTCAATTTAATTTGCCGTGGCTGGGTGTGGTCTTTAGGCACTGCCCAAGGGGAGGGTTGATGGGAGCTCGGTCCCCCAATACCCCCCAGAAAACATTGTCTTCACCTCAGTATGCACGACAAGATAGAGCTGAAACTTGGGAGAACTGGGTGGACTGCAAATTATGTCTTGTATTGATGACTGCAACTTTTTGTCCTTTACAAGAATATTATATTCAAGTGGCCTTAACTTAGTGTGTCCATACTGTAAAGATTAAGCAGTGTTTTTTCCACAGACTCAAAGAAATGTGAAATTAGATGAGGTCACTAGGTCTACTAATTGATTCCTTTCTGGCTAAGCACTTGCCATTATTACCATCTATGTGCAGAGATGTTTCACAAAACTACTACAATGAACACATTTTCCTGGACACTTTGGGTTAATTACCAATATTAGTACACAGCCACATCCTGGGTAGAAAGCCAATTATAATTTAACCCATTGTAAATTGCAATTTTTTTTTTATTTTATTTATTTATTTTATTTTTATTTTTTTATTTTATTTTTTTTTTTTATTTTTTTTATTTTTTTTTTTTTTTTTTTTTTTTTTTTTTTTTTTTTTGTTTGCATGTAGATGACTCCGCAAGTGCTCAACTACCAAGGAGCCAATTAGTTGGCCTGCTTGACCCAACTTGATTCCCCTTTTATTGAATTTTTAGGATGCTATTGATATCAGTCTATTTGTTATCAACATTATTCTGGACATTATGGGAGGTATTATATTATTAATGATACTAATAGCATTATAAATATGACAGAGAATCTTTTCCAAAATTAATCTTAAAATGAGTGCAGAATCTTTATACTTGCAGTTATGATAATATGGTAAAAAATATTTAGTCCATATCTACCTCATTTATATCACAAAAAAGTAAGATGGAATATACTAAATTTTGCCATTTTTACAAAAATCAATCTAATTTTCCAGAAGACAAAAAAATATGGAGGATCGACCACTGGCCAGAATTGGCCCCACAGGAGGAGGAGATGTGAGAGCAGCATGCAAAAAGTGTGGATATCCTGGCCACCTTACCTACCAGTGCAGGAATTTTGTGAAGGTGAGTGAAATAGACCAATGTTTACTATTGGTAGTAATGTTATTTTTATATTATATTTATTATGTGTATAATAATAGAGAAATATAGATATAGATGTAAATATATGTGTGTGTGTGTTTGTGTGTGTGTGTGTGTGTGTGTGTGTGTGTGTGTGTGTGTGTGTGTGGTGTGGTGTGTGTGTGTGTGTGTGTGTGTGTGTGTGTGCATGTGCGTGTGCTTGTGACTGTGACTGTGAGTATTATTTGTATGTGATATATATTGATATTGGTATGTTTACATTGATTTGTTTGTCTATAGTCATTCTTATTTTTATCATCATTTCCTTTTTGCTCAACAGGTGGATCCAAAGAAAGATGTGGTTCTAGATGTCTCATCAACATCATCTGAATTCAGTGATGATGAGACTCCTCTTACGCAACTCAATGCACAGGAGCTGCTTGCAAAGGTCAGTCCTTTTGTGTACATGGGTAGGAAACTTTATTCTTTTATTATATAATACCCAATTTTGACTTTCCTCCCTCCTCCTCTCCATCCCCTCCTCCCTTCCTCTCCCCTCCCTCATACCCTTCAGCTTTTTATTTTAACCCAGTAACGCCGGTATATTTTGCAGCCGAAAATAAAAGTTTCCAAGTGGCTACAGAATTGGCGCGCGGGCAGAGCCGTGGCCCACTACTGGGTCAGAGCGCAAGCCCTGATACATTGTCACACTGGCGGGACGCCAAGTGTCTCATATGTGAGACACCCATCGTGAATGGGTTAAGGCCAATAGAATGGGGTGCTAAGATCCTTTCCTCAAATTTATGCCATAAAAGAGTATAAATTGAAAGAAAATCATAGATGGAAAACATAGCGATACTCATGTGGGACACCAGGATACACGAATGTACTGGCTTCTTACTAGAATTAGTAACTTCAAAGAGGGAAATATGGCCATCAAATATAGAATTGGAAAGAGTGAGTGGGGACTGTCTGATGAATTTGTCCTTATAGTACAAATGAATATATTGAGGCAGTTGTTCTTTGTGATTTTGATTTAATCTTTACCTGAAATTATTAAAAATAAGAACATATTCATTGTTCTTTCTGCATAGGAGATGATAATACCGACTGATAGTACAGGCCCCTTCTACATGCAGATGTTAAAGTTTATTCATTTTTCCATCTTTCCTCTAGGTGGCAAATGTCTTGGTATCACCATGAACAGGAACAGGACAGTTTTGTGTGAGGTCGCAGGGTAGACATAAATCATTCCCTTGGATGATAAAGCTGGAGATTTTGATTTTGATATGTAGTGTGAGTGGGGGAGTAGAGGCTAGAAGGGACAACTACCAAACAGTAGTAGAATTACTTCCTCTCTCCCTACCTCCCAAAAACAGCAGATAAAGAAATATAGGAAAACTGACTGCCAGTTTATGAAAGGCTAAACTTGATCAAGGTTCCTGCAGTTGTGCATAAAAACAAACAAACAAACAAAAATCCCAGGTAGATTATCTTTGGTTATTAGGAGTTACAGCAAGAATACTTTAGCAGATTTGGAGTGGTAAGATGACAGATAGTGATCATGGCATCTGAGTTCCATCATTGGTATCTTGACTCTGATGAGGCTGTCCATATGGTAGAATGCATTCTTGGAGATCCCTCAGATCTGCTGCTAGACTATTGCTGCCCTTTTCAGAGTACTCAAAACCCTGTATGCCTCTGAATGGGAAACATTTTGCTGTGTGATTGGTAGGTAGTCCTACACATTTATAAGGGAGGTCTTATGGCTAAATACTCTTACACCATTCTGATTATTTCTCCTGTCTGATCTGCTTGGCAACATTGTGAATACAACAAACAGCCCGTCACAGCAGAGTTTGATTCTCAGGAGTTCTATGTATTCTGAACTTTTTCCAACTCATATGCTCACTTTGCTCCCATACCAAAACTTCCATATCCTGGTGAAATCATAGGATGACCTGATCCTTTAGGACAGGGATCATGCCTCCATCTTGAAAAATACTTAATGACATGAGGATTTTCTTCATGACTCCTCCTTAGGGTCTATTTCCTCTAGGCCAGTGCTGGGGACATGGTTCAGGAAGCTATATGTCCCTAATCTTAGTTTGCAGTCACAGCATTTTTTTTCCTTATCATGGGTGGTTGTGGACTACTTCAAGCCTCTTTTTTACAAGAAGTTTATCATGGTGGTTGTGGTTAGTTCATGGAATGTTTGTCAAGATCACCAGTCCTTGGAATATGTTATTTCAAAATTTGTTATGCATGAGGCACATCATTCACTCTTTCATTCACCTTCTCATTAGCAAAAGGAAGCAGAGTTGATCAGTGTTCCAATGCAACAAATGCAGAAAGAGGTATGAATAAGAATGAATATCTTTTCATTGCAAGGGCTGTACTTGACAGGTTACAGTTTTATCAGAGCCTATAAAAGCATAGATTATCAGTCCAGTAAGTGAGCCACAAGCTGTCTGCACTTGTATGCTCAATCAGAAATTGGCAGTCAATTTTAAGATGTAATAACTGCCAACCAATCAGGATATGGATGTAGGATCTAACATGATGCCAACCTTTGGAATGTACAATGTGTGCAGGTTGGGCACCAGGCCTGCTACAGTATCTTTTGTAATTTGATAAGTAGTATAGGTTAAGACTGCATAAGACTGGTATTCTCTTTCTTTTTGTCTCACTCTTTCCATTTTCTCTCTCTTTCATTTGCTTTTTGAGAATTTATTTGACTTCATAATTATATAGTACACATGTGATTAACAACAGGGTACTGTTGTGTTGTCCAGTTTAGTGAACATCTAATTGTGAGGTTTCAAGGATTGTACCTCATTAGACATTAGGTAGAGGAAGCAATTTTCATTATCAGGAGGGTGAAAGAAGGCATCTCTTTCAGAATAATGTCTTCAGGGTAAGTGATTCCTGAGTGCGAGTCGATTAGTGATTGTCATCCTCTTGTGCCAGTGTCAGAAGAGGGGAGGTTTATATCAGGTTTTAATGTATCCATATCTGGCATGGTGGGGGCTACATGTGAGTTAAGGGTGGTTACATTCATCTCCCATTCCCTCACATTCTTGTTTTTTTTTTTTTTTTTGCCCTTTTCCTTCATATCAAACTACATTTTGTAGTTTAAAAACACATTTTTAAAATTTCTTCTTACTTTCAGATGAAGGAGAGAAACACCTCAGGAGAGAAAGAAAGAAGCACAAGAAAGAAAAAAAGAAGAAGAAGAAATTGCGTACAGATAGTCCCAGCCGATCAAGATCACGGGAAAGGGAAAAGAAGAAAAAGAAGAGGAAGAGTAAGCATTCTTCATCAGAAAGTTCCTCATCGGAGAGTTCTTCAGAAAGCGACTCAGAGGAAGATGAGAGACAAAAAGATAAGAAGAAGAAGAAGAAGAAGGAAAAGAAAAAGAAAAAGGAGAAGAAGAAAAGGGACAAAGAGAGGGACTGAAAAATTGGATACAGCTCACACATGTAACGTATGTATGAGTATTTTTATATTTTTTCATACGAAAACATACTATGTGTCAAGGTTTGTCACGTTTTTAATCTATTTATTATTTTTAGTCCTTTTTATTAACATTTAATATTTCCCATTTCTACATTTTATAAAAAAAAAAAACAAGATTTTATAGTGCAATTTGATAAATAGAATGGTGTAAACCTTGTATCTATATTTCTTATTATTAAAATGGAAAATTTTGTATGTTTATTTTCCTGACATTTGCTTAGCTTGATTAATTGATGATGTGAAATTGATGGTAAGATAGCAACAGTTGTGCTTGGGATAGAAAAGTTATGAAATGTGTTTTAAAAGTGGTATTTTTCTTATTTTTTCATTAAAAAATTCATTTTTATGTATGTGATTCTGAAATTCCTTTGTTCCCTTAGTACTTTCTCACCCTATTTTTTTCCATTACTTTAAACAAAGTTAGACTTGCAATCTCTAATATAGAGATATTCAATTTAAATCTCAAGCTCAAGGCAAAGAATCCACATGCTACGCAAAATTAAAATGGAAACAGTTCTGTATTGCATAAGTTGTTTGAAGCTGGTAAACAAAGTTTTCTTACTTCATTATATGTTTGTACCTTTTGTTCAATGTGTTTTGTAGTATCTTTTATATATAATAATATTATATATATAATATATATATAATATATTATATAATATTATATATATATTTTTTTTTCTTCTTCTTCTTCTTCTTCTTTATCTTCCATAGTTTTTCACCTATTTCATTTTTTGTGTTGTCATGATTTGGGTTTTTTGCTGGCAGTCTTTCATTTTATTGACAGGGTGATAGAAGTTGTTTAGGTTTGTAGGGTTGACACTTTTTATGGAACAGAGTTCTGAGTTGAGATTTTGGTTTATAACATTCTAAACTAGGATTGTAAGTAATGTTGTTGTTGCTGCTAAACTTACTGAGCTACTGCTGTGCTTATTTGGTTCTTCTCACATTACAAGGATTCTGTTCTCCTTTGTGATTCATAACATAATGATGCTCATATGATATCAGTATGGTGGAAATATGCTGCTGATTTAGGAAAATTTGCACAAGCTAACAGTTTTAGATAATAGTGTAATTTTGATCATCTGTTCACATTAGTGAAAGCTACAGAATTTGTTTCACTTTAGTGAAACCAATATACAAGGAAAAAATGCAAGAAAACAAATTGACAAACCATATCAAATGTGCAAATATACAAACACATTGGTATCATCTTTGTTGTCATTTTTTCTCTTCAATAAATTTTGATGTAGTTAATTCTACATTTTTTTAATGAATTAATATTTAACAGCCTTTTCCTGTGAACATTCTTGTCATGGTACATCCTCTTTCAGCACTTTAATTCAAAATGCAAATGTGATATATTAAGCATGCTGAGAGTTTGCATGTTTATATTAATGGGTATCTCTGTGACATGTCCTTTGAATTTCAGGTCCTATATAATGATACATCTTCAACTTCCCCTATGTAAGTCTGGACCTACTCTGCTTATTTTGAAATGTTAGACTGCTCATTGAAATAGTATTTATCATGGTAATTATAAATATTCATGAAGATGTATTTCTCTTTTTGTGACTTAGTTTGATTATGTGTGGTGTTTACAAACCTTTCTGTATTGTATTTCAGACGTGGTCATACTAAAAATATCTTAAGACTTTGAGGGACTGCTACTCAGCTTGAAGTAAATATTTTAGCATGTGTTGTTGTTACTCAACTTTCTACAGTTTCCTAAGATTTATTGAGAATTCTTCGGTTTATTTAATGTAGAGGAAAATTTGAATAATCTTTTGAAGTTCAGGATAAAGCATGAAATTATCTGATTTGCTATTGTCAGTCTACCTTCACTTAACCTGTTTTTTATTTAGATTGACAAGTTCTACTCTATTAAAAGTGAAAAAAAAGTTTAGGCTTGAAAGTGTAAACCTGGTAAGTTTAGAAAACAATAGAAGTGCAGGAATGTAGGTTGGGTTTTATTGGAGAAGCAAGTGTTGTCAGAACTAGCAACTTGATTTGATTTCATTCCCCCTGTCAGAGCCATA
>NW_020868439.1:164341-169341 GCF_003789085.1 Penaeus vannamei | reverse complement strand
GTGTAACTTTTTTAGATTATTAAACATTTAAGCTTTTTTTTTTTTTTTTTTCTGTAAATCAAAAACTAATTGGGGGATTTTGATAAAAATTGAACTCAGGGATCTCATTAAGGTCTAAATAAAATGTGTATGTTTCATAAAATTTGGCAAAATGAGTTGAAAAATAAGCAAAAACAGACGATACCAATGCAATTGGACTTTTTTTTTTTTTTTTTTTTTTTTTTCCTCGTTACTCTTTTATGCTTTTACGGTTGCAGACATATGAAAAGCTCAGTTTTACACACCAGAAAGTGTATTTTCACTGTCATATCTCAAATGCAGTAGAGTATACTGCAAAGTTGAAAATGTAATCACAGTTACCCTATACGTATGCAAATAAAAAACGGGGAGAGATTGCCATGAATATGTAAATTATACAAATGAAGTCCTTGTTTAGCAAATTGAATGACAAGATGTGTATTTAGATGTATTTATAAATATCTAGATGTATGAATTGTAGAAAAACAGTCTTGCCAAACAGTTTCAGATATGTTTGTTGGCACTACATATAAAAAGGTTGCATGAAAAATCCTGCCTCTTTTGACAGCCATGGCACAAATATTTTGAATAGTACTGTTTATACTAGCAGCAGTTAACTACAGTTGTGACAAATGGGACTTGTGGCGCTAATGTGTACATGGAAGCAAGAGCTGCAGTTTCTGTTCACACATCAGCTATGTAGAAATCATGATAAAAGTCAAGTTATCAATATTGCCCATAAGATATCAAGGCCTATGACTCTTGAAAACTGCTCCCTACCATACAGCCAAACAAATATTAGAGTGTCTTGATTATTCTGTATTGATTATGTTAATATTTATATTAAAACTTGACTTGAAAACCGATAGAATTTTCATAATAGAATTGGATCAATCCTGTAATCCTCCCTCTCAGGTAGCTGGGTAGTAGATTGAAAAGTGTAGACTCCATTCATATTTTATTTTAACCTTTTCGCATTGGGTAAAATTTCACCTAAGGTTTGGCAAAGGTAGATGCACTGCATCATTTATTGGATTTTGCCTGCCTCTTATCTGGGGTCCAAAGGCACCATCCGAGCCACCGGTGCTGACGAAGTATGAGGACAGTTTTCGCCATGATGTTATAAGGGGTTACCTGGTACGAGTTGAGATAAGTTAGCTTAATCATCATAATTGGTTATAGCATGCTTGTCATTATTGTTTGCATGCATCAGTGTGAGTTATCTAAAGGCTCCAATTTTACTAAGGTTCGAGAAAACTTGGAACAAAAAAAGATGATTTTGTATTTTTCAGTCAAAATAAATAGAACAGTAACAGGAGTGGTGTAATTGTCCAGCTTTCTTAATTGGGGGTCCATGTCGGATTTAATATGTTTCGATATAAAGTAATCAGTGTCTGCAGATTAGATAAGGTTTGCCTGAAAATGTGATTGACATTTTGTCTTGAGATATTAAGATATATTTTCATGTCCACTATTCATTTAGAAACAATAATTTCTCTCTCTCTCTCTCTCTCTCTCTCTCTCTCTCTCTCTCTCTCTCTCTCTCTCTCTCTCTCTCTCTCTCTCTCTCTCTCTCTCTCTCTCTCTCTCTCTCTCTCTCTCTCTCTCCCCCTCCCCCTCCCTCCCCCTCTGTGTGTGTGTGTTTGTGTGTGTTTGTGAGTGAGCTTGTGTGTGTGGTGTGTGTGTGTGTGTTGTGTGTTGTGTGTGTGTGTGTGTTGTGTGTGTGTGTGTGTGTGTGTGTGTGTGTGTGTGTGTGTGTGTGAAATGGAGAGAGAGAGTGAGTCACATTTTGTTTTTCAGTATAACTGAGGTCTGGTTGAGAGTAATTGCTTGACCTGTAAATACTAACTAGCCACATTGTACTTCATTGGTTAGAAAGACAGTTTTTTTTTCTTTCTTTCTTTCTTTCTTTTTTTCTTTCTTTCTTTCTTTATTTTTCTTTTTCTGTTTCTTTCTCATTTTCTTCTTATTCTTCTTCAAAATGTAACTCCTCACAATTTTTTTTTTTTTTTTTCATTATTAGTATTTTTATCATCATCATTATTATTTTTTTATTACTATTATTGTTACTGTTATTATTAGTAGTATTTATTTTATTTATTTATTTACTTATTTATTTGTTTTTATTTTTTATTTTATATATATTTTTTGTTGTTATGATTATCCCTCTCTGATGAAAAGGATTTTTGGTTTCCCTTCATTTTCCAAATTGATGGAGGGTTTATTTCTTAAAAGATGTGAAATAGTTACAATCTTTTTTTAAATGGTTTACAAAAGTTGTAAAAGTGAAAGACTTACAATTTTTAAACTGAATTTTTGATTTTCACTCTAGCCTGAGTAAGCTGCTCACAAAATTGTTTGAATTGTTGAGTATTACGAGTTGGTCTTGACTCCTGTTTTTTATGTTCATGTCTTTTCTTTGCATATATCTAAAGTTTTTTACTTTCTTGATAGTTAAAGTAATCTCACTTACAAAGAAGAGGCCTTGAAATTTCTAGATTTGATAAATTAATATCCATTCTTTAAAAAGTCTCTTGATATTAATTTAGAATAGAACTTCCAACCTGATTTTCAGATCACCTCATCTTGATGACTGTTCACTCAAAAAATCAAAAAATGAATAAATAAGAAAGAACTGATTTAACCGAAGAAAAAATTGTTTTGGCAGGAGTTTATGCGAGACAGTTGCTGACCAAAAGGCTGCAGTTTGGTCCCCTGCAGGCTGAGAAAATTTTTGCGGGTAGTCAGCAGGTGGCAGTTGAGGAGGAAATAAAGGAGAGGTGAGTGTGTTCGTTGTGCGGTGTGCGCCCAGCGATGTCTCTGTCAGTCACCACCGGCTTCTTTGTCTCACATGCGGATGGATTAACAGATGGATGGATGGATGTTTGTCACATCTCTCTAGCCACGTCTGGTATGGGGACAGTAACTGTGGTGATGGCGAAGAGAAGGTACGGTAACGATGGCTTCTAAAATCTTGCTTTTGGTTCATGTCCCCAATATGCAGATAAGTCAAGAGTTTATGATGAGCTTTCTATTCTTATATTCATTATTATGACATTAATAATAATAATGTTATGATAAGAATGATAATAATGATGATAATATAAATTTTTATTGTTATTCTTGGACCACGTTTAGTGTTAGGAGGGCATCCAATCAGACAAGGGCAGCACTGCCAAATCCAAAGTTCAGCACACCTTAACCCAAAACAAGAGATTCACAGGCTTATGATAGGATTAATGTTATATTTATTATCATTATATTTATTATTGTATGTTATTGTTAATATTGTTGCTTTCGTATTTGTAACTCTTGCCAAGAAACAGTTCTTTGTTTGATTATTATAACTAATTAGAATGATATTAAAAGTCTTGGCCTTTACCAGCACCAACTGCCACACACTAGCAGTGTTTTTTTTTTATTTATTATTATTTATTTATTTTTTTTGTTTTTTTTATTAGTATTATTAGTTTGTTTTGTTTTTGTTTTGTAACAATTTTAGGAGAATCTTTGTTGTGGAAATTCTGACATCCAGAAAATGTAGATGCAGTGGAATCAAAACAGTCTTCAAGAATATTAGACCGAGGATTATATTTTTTCTAAGTTAAATCCAGAAGAAATGGGATGTTATGAAATGGGGGGAATTAAAAGCTGCTGTGGGAAGAGATCCATCAATCCAAATGAGGCAATATACTTCCAGAATTTTACCAAGTTTATCTAAGAACAAATACATCACTGTACTTTTTTATTGTTGTTGCTCATAATCATTACTGACGTTTTCCATACATCGACTGGATTCCAGATATTTCCTATGGCTCCTTTTCCATTGGCTGTCTCCTTGAATGAATCTTTTATCATATCTTATTGCTTTGTCTTTTAGTGTAGATCTTTAGTCTCGTTTTGTAACCCATATTTGAGAGGTTCCTAGAAGTAGGCTCTCTTTAAAATATGTTTTGCTTGATTTTTATCATTATTATTATTATTAGTTATTATTGGGAGAAAAGCATGACAAGTTATGGCAGACATTCATTAATGGTATTCTTTCTCTGTACCAAATAACTAGGTTAAGAAACTCTTTCTTCTTTCTCTCTCTCTCTCTCTCTCTCTCTCTCTCTCTCTCTCTCTCTCTCTCTCTCTCTCTCTCTCTCTCTCTCTCTCTCTCTCTCTCTCTCTCTCTCTTTCCTTTTTTTCCCTCTCTCTGTTTTCCTCTCTTTCCCTCTCTCTTTCCCTCCCCCACCACTCTCTCTCTCTCTCCCTCTCTCCCTCTCTCTCTCCCTCTCTCCCTCCCTCTCTCCCTTTCTTCCTTCTCCTTCTCGCTCTCCTCTCTCCCTCTCTCTCTCCCTTTCTTTCCTTCTCCTTCTCTCTCTCCCTCTCTCCCCTCTCTCCCTTTCTTTCCTTCTCCTTCTCGCTCTCCCTCTCTCCCTCTCTCTCTCCCTTTCTTTCCTTCTCCTTCTCTCTCTCCCTCTCTCCCTCTCTCTCTCCCTTTCTTTCCTTCTCCTTCTCTCTCTCCCTCTCTCTCCCTCTCTTTCCTTCTCCTTCTCTCTCTCCCTCTCTTTCTTCTCTCTTCTCTCTCCCTCTCTTTCTCTTCTCTCTCTCTCTCTCTCTCTCTCTCTCTCTCTCTCTCCTCCTCTCCTCTCTCTCTTCTCTCTCTCTCTCTCTCTCTCCTCTCTCTCCTCTTCTCTCTCTCTCTTTCTCTCCTCTCTTTCTCTCTTTCCTCTTCTTTCTCTCTCTTCTCTCTCCTCTCTCTCTCTCTCTCTCTCTCTCTCTCCTCTCTCTCTCTCTCTCTCTCTCTCTCTCTCTCTCTCTCTCTCCCTCCCTCTCCTCCCTCCCTCCTCCCTCCCTCCTCTCCCTCCCTCCCTCCCTCCTTCTCTCTCTCCCCTTCTCTCTCTCCCTCTTCTCTCTCTCTCTCTCTCTCTTCTTCTCTCTCTCCTTCTCTCTCTCTCCTCTCTCCTTCTCTCTCTCTCTCTCCTTCTCTCTCTCTC
>NW_020868439.1:157733-164241 GCF_003789085.1 Penaeus vannamei | reverse complement strand
GTATTCAAGGTTACTTCTGCAATAATGTGTGTGTGTGTGTGTGTGTATGTGTGGTAGAGAGAGACAGACAGACAGACAGACAGAGACAGAGCTTAGGCCACACCAATTGTATTTGTTGCTTCTCGGATTTGCCATTTAAATTTTTTTGCATAAAAAATTATAATAATAAGGCCAGACCAGAAAAACCACTACAGGTTTTGCTTATGCAAACCTGTAAATATTACCACTATCAGAGACACATGCTGCTGGAAACCAATCAGAGGACTTCTATATAGTCACATGCTAGAGGACTACCAATCAGGAAGCATCTTATCTTCCAATACATTATGGCACCTTCGAAGGTTTTGTTGGGTGCTGGTGTGCACCACTCAAAACTCTTGAACAAAACTTGACTTTTAGTTTTAAAATATGAGTTTCTTTTTGTTTAGAGTTTAGTTGTAGATTAGTTTATAGAGCATGTAGACAGTAGAGGAGATCGATATTTTCTTTGTAAAGCTGAAAGTTTGCATGCCAAATATGACAACAGAAAGCCAGTGGAAAGGGACCTGACACAGCAAACAGTTGTACAGGTTTTTGATGTTGAGTAAGGTTTTTTGTTTTTTTTTGTTAATGTTACTGGCTTATTAAACTTTGGTTTGACATACAAAACAAAAAATTACAATAATAGTAATAAATCCAACACGCATAAATTCAGTCAAGAACAGTATTCTTTATTTGGAATCATATAGATCAACAGATGAGATTCATGGCATAAAATGTGCCATGGAAAGCTGAAAACTTGAATAATCCTATTATCATATATTTTCTGTAAGCTTTGACTTTTTTCCATCTTCTTCTTTTCTTCCCCCCCCCCCTTTTCTTTTCCTGGCTCCAATTGTTTTTCTTTTTTCTTTCTTTTTTCTAAGAAAATCTGAGAAGCAACAAATAAAATTTGTAATGGTCTTAGCATCATGTTTAACCCATTGGAACTGGATGACATTGCAGTCATGTCAAGAAAAAAACTTGAGCCAAGGGGCAGATGATGCGAACCTGCTGTCAGGTAGGCAAATTGGCTACGGCCTGGGTGACTTTCCTTCATGAGCAAAGGTCAGGGTGACAGAAAAGACTCCCACGAGTGCACAAACCTCTTGGAGTGTGATTTGGCACTTAGAAGTGGGCTTTAGCATTATTCCATCGATTAACAAATGTGGAATGTAACGTGCGTAAGCAGTCACTGGAAGAACACTGGCTCAAGGAAGGACACCATTTCCATGCTGCATGCTGTATTCCTGGCTGCTGTGACCAGCAGCGCAGGTTGTATTATATGAAATTGTAAATGACAAAAAAGGAGAAATATGACAGAAATAGCCAAATGTTCCATACTTTATTTTCTTGCACTGAGCTATTTACTACATAGAGAGATGATATGGATTCTGTGCAAGGAAAATAAACTATTACCATCTGGATAAAGTAAATCAAAGACAAATATGGGCATTGGAAAAATGGTGATAAAGCTGAAAAAGTTTACACAAAATAATTTTTCAAAGGGAGGTACAGTCTTGTCACAGTCATGGGTGTTCGTGCGCGCCTGGCCTACGCACCTCACCCCCTGAATGTTAGCCACTTACATAACCCATTGCCCGTGTTTTCAGCAGTGTGATTTCCGTGATGCAACCAGGTCCAAAGGGTTAAAGAAAATGACATTAGAAATTCATTCTATTATGATAATATACCAGGACTCGCAGTATGTAACAATTTGTGTTTTCTTTGCAGGAAATACCAGCACAATGTGAACTCAAAGTATGGTTTTCAAAGGACTATGCTGAGAGGATGGGAACAAGAATACTTGCTGGTAATGTATTTTTTTATTTTTTTTTTATTTTGTCTTTTTGTTGGGAGGTTAAATGATACTTGTTGGATTTTTCGTGTGTTAATTTATAGAGGGGGGGGGGGGATGCAGTAGATAAAACTTGACCTAGCATAATTTAACATAACATAACACATTTTTTCTGCTTCCTTTCCTCATATGTTTTCTTTTCTTTTCTTTTTTTTTTTTTTTTTTTTTTTTGTATTTACTTGTTTCAGAGGAGGGTGTTTCTTGGCAGTTTCGTACTCGTCAGAGATTTCGTTGTCGTGTGTGAGGTTGTGTGAGGTTGTGTTTAGCAGTGCGGCCAGCTTGTCAAATCACCGCTGTTCCCGGGCTCAGATAACACAGAAAGGTGAGACCCCAGCCACTCGGGGCAAGCAGGTGAAGAAAAGCACCAGGAGAGGAGGAAGCAGCCAGCCAACTCCTACGCCCTCTACTTCAGGTAAGAGGTCAAGCACCAGCAGGGTTGAGCCACCCACATCTCAGCCAGAGAAGGCTAAAACCAGTGTCAAGGAGGAGCTGAAGTCGCCCGCGTCCACCTCTGAATCAGAGGAGTCAGAGGTCTTCTCCCTCTCTCCAGAGCGGAGAAGCCCGCGGTCCAGCCCTAGGGGGCGTGGAAGTGGATACACGTGTACAGTTTGCCAAAAGGTTTTTCATAGCCCCGGGAAGCTAAAGCAGCACTCTTATTCACATACGGGGGAAAGACCTTTTTCTTGTGACCTCTGCCATAAGGCATTTTCATCTCGTTTTAAGTTAGTGCGGCATCAGCTAATCCACACGACTGAGCGCCAGCACCAGTGCCCGTCATGTGAGCGTAGTTTTCACCGCAAGGACCACTTGAAGAATCATATACAGATTCATGACCCAAACAAACAGTTCAAATGTGAGAGGCCTGATTGTGGCAAAGAGTACAATTCTTATATGTCCTATAGAAAACATTGTGCAGTGCATGCTGCAGAAGAAGGAGATCTTCAGTGTAAAATTTGTCAAAAAATGTTTGAAACAAAGGCAGACCTTATCTACCACCTTAAGGTTCATGTTGGATCTCGGTCTGTCAAGAGTCCAAGTGAAAAGAAGTTTCAGTGTGATCACTGTGAACGTCGTTTTTTTACCCGAAAAGATGTTAAAAGACACCTTGTTGTTCACACTGGAAAACGAGACTTTAGTTGTACCTTATGCCCACAGAAGTTTGGAAGAAAAGACCACCTAGTTAGACACATAAAGAAAAGTCATGGAATTTTGGACATAAGTCGTATGGAAGGTTTGGAATTGAGTGCTACTCCTGGGTCATCCTCTGCTCCTCAAGCACCATCTCCTAGTGCAAGTGTTGCCTCATCCCCCCCTACCTCTGAACACCAGCAGTTGCCTATGGTACTTTTACCTGAACCAGTAGCAGGTCCCTCGGGCCTTTCTGGCTCAGCAAGTATTTCAGGTGCTACAGGCCTTATCGGAGCAGGGAGTGAGCCAGAGTTCATCACCTCCCACTTCCAACAAGAATTCCGATTGTTTGAAGAGAGCATCAAGGAGGAGCCCGAGCTGCAACCCAGCGTAGAAGAGATTGGCCCAGGGGGAGATGACCTCAGCAAGATGTTGGGGATGTACTTCCCATCAGGATCTATCAACTTGTCGGGAACATCCTTGTTGGAGCCGGCAGCAGCTCAGCGTGCTGAAGTAGAGTCCCAACGAAGCTTACTGGAGTCAGCCCTCTTGCGCATGCCACCCGATGACCAAAAGGAGACTGTGATGCTAGGGCAGGAGGAGAGCTTCTCTAGAGAGTCTCTGCACACCAGATCCCTCTTCTCAGGGTCCCAGAGTGGGGACTTTAGTCAGGAAGGAATGATGTCAGCAGAGCTCCTCTCGGGTGACTCTTCAGGTGTTTCTGGGAGGTCGGTGCATTCCCCAGCAACACCACTGGCCCAACCTCAAGGGAGTGAGATTCCTGCTGTCACAACTGCCGCCACGACCACAAGTGCCGCAGTCACCACAACTGCCTCGCTTCTGCCCTCACTGCCAGGTTTTGACCAAGTGTTCCCATAGTGGATGCGGAATCTGTGATACAAGCAGAGATTGTACCTTGACTTACACAGGGAAGGAATTAAAAGTGCACATGGAAGTAGTCTAACATAAACAGGCAGGGTTCTTGTTTTTTCTTCATCTTCATATACTTCTTCTTTCCTTGTAAGATGATATGAACATGTATGCATGTATGTATGTATAAATAGGAAGACCGTATGCTGAAATATCTAGTGGATTTCCGAAGAGGTATGAAGACCACTGGCATCAAGTCCCTCTCCCCCTTTTTTTCTTCCATTTACTCTTTTTTTTCTCCTTTTATGTTAATTATAGTAATTATTTATATATATAAACCGTTTTTAAATTCATTTTAAGAAAGAAAATGCTTATTTTCATGACCTTTTATGTAGTGCCAGTATTAGTTTTAAGTGTCTGCTGCAATATTGAGTCATTAGATTATTCATCTTCCCCAGGTACTGAAATTTATAGTAACAGAATAAAAATCATTTTTATATTTACCTTTCAAGAAATAGGAAAAGAACTGTAGTTTTCCTGGATGGTATAAAAGTCTCTCAGAAGGTGCTTCCATTCTTATTTTATGAAAAATGAACAGAGAATGGTAACCCAGTGACCAAATTACAAAATGCACTCTAGATATATGTAAGGAGCCCAGTACTGTCATGTCACTTGCAGACAAAGTACCTGATTGGCAAAATCCCAAGTTTTATATTGTATTGCAGTAGTCATTGTGTCTGTGTAGTTCCTGTAGTTTGTAACAACTTTTGTTGTATTTTTTTTTTTTTTTTTTTTTTTCTTTTTTGTGTCCCATGGTTTTTGCTTTTTTCCTTGGATACCTTTTATAGTTTTATTTGCTTAAGATAATTGGAAATATTTTTCTTCAAGACTAAATCCCTCTTCTACCTCTGATAGGCTTAAGGAAGTTTGTAAGGAAACAGGAGTACAAAGTTGTTGGTTTAGGAAGCAGGTGACTGACACTGTCGGCCGTCAGTTATATAGGTCAGGTCAGGTCAGGTCAGGTCTGTTGCCACTATTTTGGAATAAACTTGTATTGTGCGTAGAGTTGATACATATTGTGTAAAGGCAGCATTTTGGGAACACTGTTTCTCAATAATTTTATTTTTCTTATATTGGGAAAAGTAGGTTATGTGTTATTGTTTTTTTTAGCTTATAATAATTTGTAACAGGTAATCTTACCTTGATTGTCATAGATTATAAAAAAATAAGTTTTTGAATACAGTAGGTTATGCTAAAATTTGTATTTAGGAATACATAGTGGAGTATTATGTTACTGGTATCTGATAACAAAGAAATGGGTCTTTATTAAGATACAATCAGGTGGAAAAATAGTATTTTTCCTGGAAAAGGAAGTATGTGTACATGGAATACACACTGACATTTGGAAAGGTAATGAAAAAAATATATCAAAACCTATCGTGTATATTAGCCAGAAAAATATACTAAAGGACTATTAGTACATTTCTCCACATTATGTTATTCACCTGGGAATATCAGTAAAATGTTAGATACACTTTGACTTCCAACAGTTGATGAAAATACACACCTTTTTGTTCCACAAAAACAAAAAAATACTCCCAGTAAAATCAAGGCCTCGAATCTTCCGTAGAGGCACCCAGCCTCAGTCCTCAATTAATGATGGTGCCACACTGAGATATAGTCTACGTTGCAAACACACTTCAGAATGTAGCTGTTAATTTTATAAGGAATAATTATTATTACCTTAATGAAAATATTATGTATTTTGCATTTTTTCTTCTTTCTTTTTTGTAGTAGACTTATTTGATAATTTGTAAGTCCTTTTTAAAAGCAATTTATATTTTTTAGAGAGAGATTACAAAAGTATGCATTATTTAGATGTATTATATCTTCTAAGATTTGTAAAAGAAAATGCACTAGTTAGGTATTCATTCATCTATGAATTTTAAATTTTAAGAGTACTATTTTATCTATGTTTACATTCTTTTATATAATTTGGTAAATATCAGGGTGACATAAGTGTTATGGGCATTACAATAGCTACTACACAAAGTACAGTAGATCTTGTATCCTTTGAGGAAACATTGTCGGGTCCAAAGTTTCAATGTTTTTCATAATGTGTGTTATATTCTCAAATTAAGAGTAAAAAATAGTCAAGACTTTCCAAAACTAAGATGTATTGACTGAATTTTTAAATTTCCTGTTGTACTCAAGTGGTAATTCTTTCCCAGTGACTTCTTTTTAATGATTATTATTTTTTAGACAAGATGTGTAATCTGAGAATCTGACAATTATTAAAGGATGTTTAGGGACAATGCATGCACACAAGATTTTTCTATCTTTCCTCAGGATAACTAAAAGTCCACAAATGTGCTACTTGAAGTGTTGTTTTATGACTCTAAGGAACAAGACAAAAAGGCAGGATAGATTCAGAAAGCATAAGTCGAATGCTGTGTTTAGGGATGTTTTAAGAAAAGAGGCTTTTTTTCGTTCATTTCTTTCTGTCTTTGTTGTCCCTTTGATAGGTTTAGATGCATTCTTCACATGTCTCTACTGTAGGTAAGGTATCTTATGCATTCCTGTTTTTCAGTGGCTAACTCATACTGAAAAAATTGTCATAGTCATTTTATCTTA